>CAUYRH010017650.1:0-35513 GCA_963574655.1 Perodicticus potto
CAGGAAAAAAAGAGTAAAATCTCTAATTTCATCAATCAGAAATGGTAAAGACGAAATAACAACAGATCCCTCAGCAATTCAAAACATCCCTAATGAATATTACAAGAAACTTTACTCTCAGAAATATGAAAATCTGAAGGAAATTGACCAATATTTGGAAGCACGCCACCTACCAAGACTTAGCCAGAATGTAGTGGAAATGTTGAACAGGCCTATATCAAGTTCTGAAATAGCATCAACTGTACAAAATCTCCCTAAAAAGAAAAACCCGGGACCAGATGGCTTCACATCAGAATTCTGCCAAACCTTTAAAGAGGAACTAATACCTATATTACTCAACCTCTTCCAAAATGTAGGAAAAAAAGGAATACTATGCAACACATTCTGTGAAGCAAACATCACCTTGATCCATAAACCAGGGAAAGACCCAACAAAGAAAAGAAAACTATAGACCAATATCACTAATGAATATTGATGCAAAAATACTCAACAAGGTCCTAACAAACAGAATCCAACAACACATCAAACAAATTATACACCATAACCAAGTGGGCTTTATCCCAGGTTCTCAAGGATATTTCGTTTTATATGGAATCAGAAAAAAACCTCAAATAGCCAAGACAATACTCAGAAATAAAAACAAAACAGGAGGAATCACGCTACCAGACCTGAGACTGTACTATAAATCATTAGTGATCAAAACAGCATGGTATTGGCACAAAAACAGAGAGGTAGATGTTTGGAACAGAATAGAGAACCAAGAGTTGAATCCAGCTACTTATTCTTATTTGCTCTTTGACAAGCCAATTAAAAACATTTAGAGGGGAAAAGACTCCCTATTTAACAAATGGTGCTGGGTGAACTGGCTAGCGACCTGTAGAAGACTGAAACTGGACCCACACCTCTCACTATTAACTAAGGTAGACTCTTGCTGGATTGAAGATTTAAACTTAAGACATGAAACTATCAAAATATTAGAAGAAAGTGCAGGGAAAGCTCTTGAAGGAATCAACTTGGATGAATATTTTATGAGGAGGACTTTCCAGGCAATTGAAGCAGTATCAAAAATATACTACTGGGACCTGATCAAACTAAAAAGCTTCTGTACAGACAGAAACGTAGTGAGTATAGCAAGCAGACAGCCCTCAGAATGGGAGAAAATATTTGCAGGTTATACCTCCAACAAAGGTTTAATAACCAGATTCCACAGAGAACTGAATTGTATTAGCAAGAAAGGAACAAGTGATCCCATCTCAGGGTGGGCAAAGGACTTGAAGAGAAACTTCTCTAAAGAAGATAGGCGCACGGCCTACAGACACCTGAAAAAATGCTCACCATCCTTAATCATCAGAGAAATGCAAATGAAAAGTACTTTGAGATATCATCTAACTCCAGTAAGATTAGCCCACATAACAAAATCCCAAAACCAGAGATGTTGGCATGGATGTGGAGAAAAGGGAACACTTCTACACTGCTGGTGGGAATGCACACTAATACGTTCCTTTTGGAAGGATATATGGAGAATACTTAGAGATCTAAAAATAGATCTGCCATTCGATCCTATAATTCCTTTACTAGGTATATACCCAGAAGACCAAAAATCACATTATAACAAAGACATCTATACCAGAATGTTCAATGCAGCCCAATTCATAATTGCTAAGTCATGGGAGAAGCCCAAGTGCCCATCGACCCATGAATGGATTACTAAATTGTGGTACATGTACACCATGGAATATTACACAGCCTTAAAGGAAGATGGAGAATTTACCTCTTTTGTGTTTACATGGATGGAGCTGGAACACATTATTCTCAGAAAAGTATCTCAAGAATGGAAGAAAAAGTATCCAATGTACTCAGCCCTACTATGAAGCTAATTTATAGCTTTCATATGAAGGCTATAACCCAACTATAGCACAAGAATATGGGGAAAGGGGCAAGGGACGGAAGGGGAGGGGTGAGGTTGGGGTGGAGGGAGGGTAATTGGTGGGGCCACACCTACGGTACATCTTAGAAGGGTACAGGCGAAACTTACTAAATGCAGAATACAAATGTCTTCATACAATAACTAAGAAAATGCCATGAAGGCTACGTTAAACAGTTAGATGGAAATAGTTCAGATTGTATATGAAACCAGCACACTGTACCCCTTGATTGCACTAATGTACACAGCTATGATTTAATAATAATAATAATAAATAGAAAAAGCACATCTATTTTGTGAAGATTGTGTCCTTCACCCTCAATATCTAGCAAAGCATAAGGAATTTAGCCAGAAACCATCCAAATTTAGTGAAGAGAGAGAGAGAAAGAGAAGGAAGAACAACTAGTAATCAAACCAAGAAGAGGTGGGCTACCAAAACTGTGATATTCAAGTACTGGAAAGTGGCAGAAATTTACTAGCTTAAATCCCTCCTTGGAGGAAAACTGGTAATTCAGTATTTGCGCCCAACACTAGTGTTATCTGGGAAATCCTATGTTTCCATATTTTAAGGAGAACCACTTTGTTCCTTAGCTTTGTTCAGTGGTATATTTATGACCATTTAAAAAAATGGATGACCTACAAAACTAGTGAGTCTTCATAATTTCAACATTTCTTCTATTCAAGAGAACACTGCTTTCCATGAAGATTTACCACAATAAAATAAGATCCTGGATCACAGGCAATAGAGACAATTTTTGTCCTCTTTAAGAAAGGAACCTTCCTTGGGAGTTTCCTAAAGTTGAGTGAGATGTTATTATCTTCTTTCCCTACCTCAAATTACCCTTAGTTCCTCACAGATTAACTACTAGGGAAGTACTGGTAAAGTTTGGATGGGTATAATGTGAAAACAGTATACCTCCATCCAGGCCAGACACTGACAGACTGTGCAGTAGCAGACAAAAAACTAATGAAGTTTCTAAACTTCTCATTAACAATAACCCAGAACTTGCATCTGTGAGATGTTTCAAACATTTGTTTTTACTTTTCGTATGAAACCTAGTCTTTCACTACATTAAAGAGAGCAGAAAATATAGTAAGAATTAAATAAGTCGCCTTAAGTTTCTAATAATATGGTGCTACATAATTACAAATCTGTATTAATAGCTTATCTTCAAACTTCTATGTGAAGGTAGACTTTACATAAACAAACATTACAATATGAAAATGTAGGAGTGATCTCATGAGACCACAAGAATCACGATGACTCCAAAGCTCTGTCACAAAACTGTAAGCTTGCCATTAGTTTTGCTTATCTCTGCATTCATTGCTATTAATTTAATGGTCTAGGGAGCTGTCAGGGATATTTGGTAAAAGCAATTTATCTTTCAGGATAATCTCCAACCCATTATTCAAAACTTTTTTAGCTTTTAGCCACACAGGATTTGAGAATAAGGGGGCTGGGTGGGGATGGAAGGTAAGGATAATGGTAACGCTAAGAAGGAATGCACAAAATTTTTCCAAAGTATTTTCAGCACTATTCTCTATTTCACACTACAAAAGTCCAATATAAATCAACAGTTCAGCCAGAAAAGGTTTTGTTGCTTGAAGCAATGCTGTGCCCTCCATGGTGAGTGACAAGGCAGTGCTCCGTGAGTTTGCTTACACAAGCCAGATCCAGCTGTGCCAAAAACTTCACTGCTACACAGAAGTTAAGGGGCAGAAAAGGACTTGAGAACTCACCAGAGAACATTAATATGAAGATGTAAAAAGATAGCCCATTCATTTTTTTCCTTATTTGCGTCAAGGGAAAAAGAAGACTGAGACTAAATGTGGGAAAGGAATTTTTAAAACCTTTCTTCAACTCTTTTTTGTTCCTTTCTATTTATATGCGTACATTTAAAACATACTTACCGGAAGTTATAGTAGCACTTTAGTTGGTATAGAGTTTTCTCTCATTTTATTTTACTTTCACTTTTTGCCTCAGATACACAGTGACAATATTTGCAAAACTATCACTTGATAGTTTTTAAGTCTTCTTTTTGATCACTCCACAAACATTTATTAAGCACCTACTAAGGCCCAGCCACTGTTCTAGGCATGAGGACACAGAATTGAAGGGAGCAAAAGCCCTTGCCCTACAGAGCTTACATGCTAGTGGGGGAAGAAAACAGACACTATGGAGAAGTGAAGTATATAGTAAGCTTGATGCTGATAAGCAGTAAAGAGGAAAAACAAAGCAGGGAATAGATACGGGGTATGTTGGGTTGCACTTTTAAATGAGGTGAGGCTTTTCTGAGCAAAAGAATTATAATAACAGAAATATAGTAGGCACTGAAGAAGAAATAGTGGTAGTAGAAGTCATAGTATTTCTAAGTGTTTGAAACCTGGTAAGTGCTAGGCAGTAGGCCAAGAGCTTTACAAGCACTCCACCATTTAAGTAGCATGACAAGTCTGTGAGTCAGGGAATACTACTGTATTTATTTTACATCTGGAAAACATGAATTTCAGAGCAATTAGAAATTTGCTTATGGTCACAGTAAGTAGTGAGGCTGTGATTAACACTGGGGTAAAAATAATAATATATATAATATATAAAGTATTATATAAGGGAAACGATCAAACCACCACTAACAAATATACAAGGTCTGACAATTAAGTTCCTGAACTCGTCCTAGGAAAATTGCTATCTACCTCATTGCTGAGTATCACTATAATCACATTGGAAGTCCTCCCCTTGGGAAGCTGTGCACAGACACAAGCAACTAGTCCACCCTTCAAAGCAATTTTGGAATTCTTCAAATTCTTTTTCATCAAAACTATTGTCAGATTACCCTTGATGTCTTGAATGTCATCAAAATGTCTTCCTTTCAATATTTCCTTTATCATCGGGTAAAGGGAAAGGTCAGTGGAGACCAAATAGTGAGTTGGGAGGGTGTTCCAATATAATTATTTGTTTACTGACTAAAAATCCTTCATAGTGCCAGGTAAGCTGGTGCACTGCCGTGATGCAAGAGCCATAAATTGTTGGCAGAGATTTTAAGATTTTCTTGTTTCTCTATTGATGTTTATTCAGTCTGCTATGCTTTTCATAGTCAGTCTAAGATTCTGTTGCATGATTTGACAAATTTTTGAAATGTTTTTCTCAGTTCTGCTTGTTGTTGGCCATCCTGAACTCTCTTCATCAGTGCTGCTTTCTATTCCCTCAGAAAAATGTTTGTCGTTTTCTCCATGGCGTTATCCCTATAAACTTGAACTATCAGTTCCCTTCTACTCTTGCCAAGTTAAATGAGAAATTTACGAATGTTTGTTCATTTCTCTAATTTAAACTCCCACATTCTTGCCACAGCACACAAAACATGCAACAATAATGCACGCCACTCACCAAGACAGTGACACGTCAACATGAAGTGACAGTGTCACTGTGAGACACTGACATACCGAGGTTTTGAAAACTCACCAAGTTATTTGTACAGTGCTGCCAACATAAGTGCACAGTGATGAAAAAAATCGTATTTTTAAATAAGAAGTAGATTTTGAAGTTTTTAAAACATCTGTTATCTAGCTTTGAGCAAGGGACAGGATTCAGATAAATGGTTCGGAAAAGAAAAAAATAATGAAAGTGAGAAACTGAAAAAACTTCAAGAAACCCCCAAGCAGACCTGGGCTGGCTGCACTTAGGAACAGGAGTGCTGGGAGCAATGGCAGTAAGGACTGAAGCGTTGTCCTTCTGGAGTATGGAGGATTCAGAGTAGAGAGGGGCAAAATCTCAGAGATTTCTAATAATAATATTCCTGACAATGGGAACAGATAAAAGTTTATAAAATTTTATCATTTACTCTGCATGACAGAACTGGCATGGTGGAAGGTCATCGGGGTATGGAAATCTAGGAAAGTCCTACAAGTTACAATCTAGGGGGTAATGCATTACATGTAAAGAATTCAAATATAATGGAAAAGGGCAAGAAAGTGAATAGTGCTGAATAATTAGAATGTAAGAGCTAAGAAACAGGTATATTCTTGGTGTGAGGAAGAGGAGCAGAAAGAGGTGAGAGGTTGTGTGATGGATGAGGAGGTTTGTGTACAAATTCCCACATCAGAATGGTCAGGCTGGTATGTGGTCAAGGTCAGGGAAAAAAGAGCAACATCAAGGGTTTGCTCTGGGTTGAGAATGGTACCCTGAGATTCTTCAAAGAAGAAAGACGATGCTTTCATACGTTAGTATTTTCACTCAAGATTAACATTCAACATTTAAATTAAAGAGGCAGAAAATTCAGTGGAAAAACGTACAAGGAAGGGTCCAAGAAATTTTATCTAGTCCTTGAAAAAAAATATGCTCTGAGTGCCTAGCTAGAATAAGGGCATTGGATGATAACTAGCTCTTCCATGGACTCTGCCACAGCAAACTGGAGAGGAAGCTTAAGGCAGCAGGTGCAGGGAGCTGTCTTTTGTGGAGAGAAACAAAGGTGATTATGTCATGTGCAGTAGATAAAGGCTGCTTGTCTATCTTAGGCTTTCCTCCTGTCTCAGAATTCGTGTGCAAGGGCGATTCACAAAATAGTCAGCTACTTCAGCTCTCCAACAATTAGTTAACACTTACTTCAACAGGAAGGTACTTTATAAGGGAGTTGCTTTTATGAATAACTGAAGATCACCAAATACAGGCATCTTTTAATACTTTCTATTTCAAAAATGCTCCCCTACCATCTAGAACAGAGCAGAAATAAAATAATTGCAATAATCCTCATTATGCCAAAACTGTAAATATAAACATTAACAAGTAACTCTTGGCCCTACAGAAATATTTGTTACTAAGTATGCTTCATGCTCTACGCTAAGCCATGATAAAGGACAAACAAAAGGGGTGGTGCCTGTTGCTCAGTGGGTAGGGCACCAGCCCCATATACCCAGGGTGCCGGGTTCAAACCCAGCCCTGGCCAAACTGCAACAAAAAAATAGCTAGGCATTGTGCTGGGCGCCTGTAGTCCCAGTTACTCAGGAGGCTGAGGCAAGAGAATCGCCTAAGCCCAGGAGTTGGAGGTTGCAGTGAGCTGTAATGCTGCAGCACTCTACCAAGGGCGATAAAGTGAGACTCTGACTCAAAAAAAAAAAAAAAAAAAGGACAAACAGAACTAGTAGGAAAAGGACAAACTTTCCTTTTGTACTCTGCCTGTTGAGCTTTAAACTGTACCCTGTAACCTGTCCTCACAGACGCCATAGGTCAGAAGCTCAGGACACACTCATCCCCATAGCTCCCTTGTGCATGGCATGAAGTTAAATGCACAGCAAATATTTACTGAATGAAAAACAAAGGAAAACAAAAAGGCTGTTGCTGATCAACAAAGTAGCACAAAAAAAGTTAAATAAGGAACAATCACATATTTTAGAAAATAAAAAAAGAAAGAAAAAAAATCAATGAAAGGCAATCATAGTGTGCTATGAAGAAGTATATGCATACTGCTAAAGGTGTCCAAAGCTTGCGCTAGTCTGATCATTCAGTCAGAAACAGAGGTCTTTAAGATTACCCAAGGAAACGAAAACAAGATCCCTTTGGGAAGACAGACGCAATATGCCAAAAACAAACATTTCATGTATTTGAAGCTAACTCTTCCATGTTTATGCTGCTTGAATTGGCAAAATCAGAAACTTTAAAACTTAATGTGTAGAGTTCAAGTTGATTTCCTTCCTGTTATAAATACAAACACAAACCAGATAGGAATTAAAATGCTACATACATTGTGTGTGCTTTTATATTCTTTCTTCACTACTTAGTCTTAAACCCAAAGTGGTAGAAAATGCCAAAAAACAAACAAAAAAAATCAACGCACTGTGAAGATAGTTAACTTCACATTTTTTTATTTTTTACTTGTTTACAAATTTTCTCCTTTCAGGTTATTTTCCTTATTCAGGGCAACTGCACACGAACTTTATGGACACTCTGTATATATAAATTAATTTTTCTTAATAAGCCTGAATATTTTCAAAATATTTTACCCTTTATAAAGAATATATGAATTCTGCAAAGTTAAAAATAGCTTGAATTTAGAACCCTGGGTACGGTACATGCTGGTCAATGAAGGTGAATGCAGTAGGACACTACAGGGAACAGATTCAAGGCACCTTGGCTGAGAAATATGGAGCTTGACTTCTACTCAGACAGTGGAGAGGCAAACATGTGGTCCTCTATCAGCAGGGAAAGGGATATTTGGAGCCTGACAATTGAGCAACGCAGAGCTTTCTTTCCATTTACTAGTGAAAGTGGACATTTATGGTCCTAGACACTGCTCACTGTTCTGCCTTCCTCTACACCAGTAATCCTCCATCAGCTGTCCTATGGTTGTAAGTGGGGCACAAAATAAGCTAACAGAAGGGTAAATTGATGTGATCACATTAAACATAATTAAAGGATTTAAAAAAAAAAAAAAGGAGCTGAATGTAGTGGCTCAGCACTGGAGCTGGAGCCCAATTCTACAGAGCTGTTTCTTCCACTGACTTCACACCTCAATGTCTGCTTTTCCTGCTGTAAAACAGAGTAAAGAGCTTTTTTCTGTCCTATGAATCTGTATCAGAGCTTAACTACTTATAAAAGTCTTCGAGATTCTTTTATATAATATGCAATAAAAATGAAGTCTTCGTTTCATGTGCATCTTAACTCAGGAAGTAAAACGTGATAGTTGCCTAGAGGAGAGAGTACAGAGGCAAGTTTTCAGGAGGGCCTATCCTCATAGACTGCTGTCATTGCAAAATTCATTACCTCAAGGCTAATTTGTGGAAACACCTCCTAAATTTCCCTTTGGCCTCAGTTTTTATAACTCAAAATGCACACTATCCACAAAAGGTTGCTAAGACATTGGATTATGCAAAAGCTACTAGTACTTTCACAGAGATTTCAAGGTAAATTTTAAATTGTTCATTCTAGCTGTCAAGGTCTTCCTTTGGTAGACTCCAACTCAGTGGTCCAAACTTACCTATTTAGTTGCGGACCAGGCCTCACAGACAAGAGGTCAAAAGGGGTCCCTCCAGGACTGGTGTAGGGATGGGTGGAGTGTACACATAAATGAACCTCACTTACTATCTGGAAACCAGAAAGAATGAGTGGCAGCTTTTTCATGGCCTCTTGTCAAAACCAGCACAAAGACAACCATGTTTCTAACACACACTTGACGTTAACAGATATCCTTCCCCTCCTGCATTTTACCATTTCTTAAATTGAAAAATATTAAACCCATATCTCAAGAGTGTTACTAGTGTGGTCAGGTGGTCTATTCAGAACTGCTTTCTGAGGCTACGTGGCCAGAGCTCTGCCAGCAGGCAGGCGTTGCTTCCCCCCACAGGACAAGAGGAATAAAACAAAGCCTAGTGCACCCCTGCCCATCACTCCTCTCTGATTCTACCCCTTGCTGCTGATCTGGTGACTTACAGTCAGTTCCTAGGGAACATGTTTCCCGTCAGTTGCCCTCTCTGACCCCAGCCCTGCCCTCCCCCAACTGTAAAGGGTCCAGTGTGAGGGGTTGAAGCTGCTAGAATCACCACTACTTCTTAGCAGTAGAACAATTTTGGACATATTACTAAACCTTTTTGTGCCTCAGTTTCCTCTTATGCAAAAAGGGGATACTGATATTACCTATGCAACAAGGCAACTGTGAAGATATTCCACAAAGGTGCTATGGACTCTGATCCATTGCTATTATCATCCATCCTCATGTCCTATCCCCCTCTGACCCTCCACTGTGACTCTGGTAAGCCACATTCTGGGTTGAAGAAAATTCTCCGCTGATTTGACCTTTGCTTCAGTGTTGTCTACCTCCTTTTGTTATTCTGACCGGCTCCTTACAGGTCAACTGATTAAACTATATTCTTAATAATATATACTGCAACACACCCCCTGACAAACCCAACCCTTACCAATTATTTCTGTTTTTTCTTCTACTCTAAACCCTTGGCTGCCAAAGAATGACCTAAACTTTGGATGCTAATATTAGTAAAGGAGACGATGTAGTATTTAACCACTCCATGTATATTTAATGAGCTCCCTTTTGGGTTTGCTAGTGCTCTTCTCCACACTCCTCCCTTTCTCTATTCCTCCCATTCTTGAGCACAGCTACCTCCTTATCACCCAGAAAACAAAGGAGTCATTGAGCCCTAAGTTTTCTCAGATGTTTTGCTCTACTTAGATAAACTCCATTAGTCTTCCTAGTGGAAGGAGTGTCCGCATTCCTTTCCAGGGCCAATCTTTTCCCCAGGCCCCTAATCCCAGCCCCTTCCACGACTCCACTACCTTCAACCTCTCCCTCTCCCTCACAATTGTGCTCAAGTGCCCACTCTAAAAACCCACCTCTTTCCCTCTAACCAGTCTATTCCACACAGGACCACCTACCCTGCCTTTGCTTCATTATGAAATAACTTAAAAAATAACAGTCTTCTCACTTTTTTTTTCTTTACCACCAGTAACTGTTGGCCTTCTACGACGACGCTTTTAGGAAAGTCACCAGTGACAGTCCTAACTGCCAAGTCTTGCACTCCTGACTTCCTAGGTACCAACCTCACTCTCTCACCATGGCTTTTGTAACTTCATTTTGGCCAAATTCTTCTCTGACCTCTTCAATTGTTCTTTCCTTGTTTTCCTCACTAACTCTTCTTGGTCTTTTGGTTCTTCTTTCACATTGCCTAGTGTTAAGGGCTGAACAGTGTTCCCCCCAGAATGTGATCTTAACCTGTAATTAGGGCATTAGCAAATGTAATTAGTGAAGAGGAAGTCACAGGGAAAGGCAGGATCCCTAGTCCACTATGATTGATACCCTTATGGGAAGAGACTCAGGAGAAAGCCTTGTAGTGGTAAAGGCAGAGGTTGAATTCGTGCAGGTGCAGGGCAAGGAGTGCCAAAGACTGCTGGCAAGTCCCCGGCAGCCAAGGAGGGGTAGGAAGGGCTTCCCTATTAGCTTTAAAGGAACATAGCCCTGCTGACATTTTGATCTTGTACTTTCAGACTCCAGAATGGCAAGACATTTCTTTTGTTTAAGCCACAGCATGTGGTTCTTTGCTACAGCAGCCTGACCTGAGTGTGCACTTTGAGTCTTCTTTCCTCTTACCCTACTCCCTACTCCAGCTTCAAGATCACTGCATCCATCCCATGTTTCTGACAATTCCTCAAGGTGGATTTCAAGTCCAGCACTCCCCACTGAGCTCCAGACTCACTGAGCAATCCACTGGTTCTCACTCCAAGCCTCTCGGTCTCCACCTTCTAAACCCTCCTCACTGATTTATCTAATCCTCCAGCCTTTGCTATCCAGGACCTCCAGCACGGCAAAGAGCTGGTAATCACTGAAACCTCTTCTCCTCCTTCAGTCTACACCTCTGATTTTCTCCATTCTCACTGTCATTTTCCTAGGCTAAACCTCTCAACCATTCTTCCATACCAGCATCGAAGCTGTTTCTCAACAGGCTAGGCTCCTGGCCCTGAGGGCTTTGTATTGTCTGTTCCCCAAGAAATCTGCATAGCTAGCACCCTCCACTCTGTTCAATGTCTTGGTTCAACGTTACCTTCTAAACAAGGTCCTCACCTCCTCTGCCCCTGCCTTGGCTCTCCCAATCTCCTGGCTTATAGGATGTATCACCTCCTAAAAGAAGACACAATCTGCCTGCCTGCTGGCTTATTTCCTCAGTATTGCTGGCTTCCCTCATGAACACACTTCTCACCAGGGCTTACCTTGTTCCCTGGCACATGCTAACAACTAGAACAGCCCCTGGCAGAGAGAAGCACTCTAATCATCTGCTAGATACACTAACCTACAGGAGACTAACAGGCTCTGTTCTGCCACATACCCCACACTGCCCACAAAAAGCATGGAGAGTTTTCAATAGAACTTTGTTTGAAATATTTCATAAAGAAAAATAACTATTAAATGGAAAATATCTGCCACCACATATGTGAGCAGATTATCTAGCTGCAGTTTCTAGAGTAAAAGGCAGGGGACATGGGACATAAACAGCCTTGTGCCAGGTCTCCTCTCATCCCTGCACTACCCCACCTTAGCCTGGCCCAGTCCACAACACCCCACATATTCCGCCCACAAAGCGACTCTATCATTTCAAATAGGTCACAGGTGTTCCTATTCCTAGGCCTGCTCACATTTTTGATTGTTTTCTTCATTGCCGCCTGATTCCCCTGGTGAATTCCTGATCAACTCATACACTTTTTGGTAATTTCTAAATCTCAGGAACTGAGTTAGTTCCTCTTCTATTACTTTTGACAGTACAAGACTCTATTCTCTCATTTGTAAGCTCTCTGCGGGCGGGTCTTTTAGGGAGACATGGTTGGCGCCTCTGTAGGGGGCATGCACAGCTGTTCAATAAACCTATGTTGAAGGCAGTTGCTGAAATTAAAGAGAAAATCTTACTATAAATACTAAAGGATTATCACTAAGAAACAAAAATACACTCATGGAGCTTTAGGTATCTATCTCTTCAGAATCACAATTATCCATTTCTTTATTTTTCACTCTTAAGTGACCACAAATGTTTGTAACATTTCAAGTTAAAGCTAGTATTAGAGTACTTTTTTCACTTAATCTGCAGACTTTAATCTTTAATAGTTCCTTCTCTAAAATGAAAAAAGGGTAAGGAGTTTTGTGTAAGTTCAAGAGAAAGTTTTCTTTTTAAATCCAAAAACTTACCATTAATCATGTCTGCAATTTGAGTGGATTCTTTTCTAAAAAGCTAGTTTTAGCTATCAACTTCCTATGTTCTCCCCACACCAATGGGACCTTGACAAGAAGATTCACTGTTCCACAGAGTTCCGCCCACCCACACCACACTCCTCATACTTATGGTGACCCTACATGCTTTTTCAGTGTCTGAAGGAAACAAAGACAGTAACTTATAACATGTTCCACTACAGCAATTGCTTTGTTACAGTCACGTATGGGTAAGCCTGCAAATGAGGTATTTAAGTACTGGTTTTAGAAGCCTATTTTATCTTCTTGTTCTTTTTACAATAATAAAAAAAAACCTGAATTATCATATCTCCCAACACACACACACACCCTTTCCAACAATCTCCTCTCAACCAACACAAATATGGACACAATCATGATATAACGTTAGTATATGAAAGTTGATGGCTACAGTTTTAGAGAATATGAACATCACTCCTGTAAATAATTCTTAGTGTTTCCATTTCCCCCATAGGAAAATGATATGTTATATTCCACAATTTGAAAGTCTTTAATTTTCAGAAAGTATCAAGAAGGCAAGTCATAAATAACTCTTCAAAAACTTCTATGGAACATTGACTCGGGTCAGGTATTCTTGCTAATATTGGGAATAGAAATATAAATAAAGAGCAAACTTTGTCATTTTAGAACCTATGATCTATCTGGAACACACTACTCAAGGAAATAATATTGACATCTATTCTCTGTACAATCAGAAGTAGGGAAAATGGCCAGCACAGCAGAGGGAGTGGAGCAAGTAAATATGGCTGGGGAGCCTGGCTTCAAGAAGGCGGTGGCATTGAATGAGAGGCCTTCACTGGACAGGTTGGGGATAGGACACCCAGGGGACAAAAGATATTCAGGGGCACAGAAGGGCTTACACTTTAAAGAAAAGAAATTGATCACTTTCATTTATTACTCCTACTTTACAATCACCCAATTGAAATAACAAAAACAACATAAAATTAAGAAAAATATCAATAGTAACCCTAGAAAACAGACAAGGGCACATTCAACAAGGAAAACTAAAGAGTTTTTGACCACAATAAAGCATGATTAGATTGATCAAGCAGAAATAATCAGTGCTAAGTCAGTATGAACACAATACACACAGAGGCAGAAATCTTATGAGACGTCACCTCACAAACCCTTAGAAACCTGTAAGCCAAAAAAGCAGCAACTTGCCAGTACAGGGCAGCCAGGAAGCAACAGGGCAGCAAAAACTGAAGGGCCATCACTACAATCCTGCAGAGGACTGACAGCCTATGCCAGGAAGAGTTTACAATGGGGGACATGGAACCACATGATGTAGAGGGAATGGGGAATGGTGTACGAGAGTTGATTTGGCTGCATCCAAATCCACATAATTTTTGGCCTGCTTCCCTGATGGCTACAGCTCTGACTGGACACAGAGGTGGCCTAAGACTCCAGTCCTATCTAGGAATATGGAGGGAGCAGCAAAAGATGGAAAACTACCCAATACCTGTGGGTCACGACCCCTTTGTGATAATGAAAAGACATCACAGCTTTAGGATGGCTGAGAACCACCGATCTAGAACCTCTAACTGGGAGAAAAGCAGTACCTGGCTTAGGGAAGACCTCTTCCTGGTCCCTAATAACTGCTTGGGGTTACAATAACTGCTTTTTAGTGATCTCTGCTTCTTTGCCTTACAACAACCATCTTGGTCACTGAGTGGTAAGTGGACACACACTAACTCAGGCATGGTTTTTGGAGTTGGTTCTGCAAGAAGCCTAGGATAGGGGTAGTTGTACCACTGCATAGTTCCCTGAGGGAGAAATCTGCCTTTGGGACAGACATACCCCAACAGTCAGCACTACCACCTATACTGTCCCACTGCTGGAGTTTCCTCAATGAGGGTCAGATCTTCCAAAGAAGTGTACCAGTAGGAGGACGGCTACTGTGCTACTATCCTTTCTCTGTCCCGCCATTTCTCTACAATTCTCTTTCTTCCTCCTCTGTTAGGATTTGGCTCATGTGAGTGACAGAAAAGCCAGAAATAAAGTGGCTTAACAAGAAAAGTTTATTTCTCCTTCACTTACATATGTATATTGGTACACAGAAATGGCTAGTATTGTATACCCACAATTATTAGGGGCTCTATTTTTTGCTCTTTCTTGACTACCTGTATCAAATGGCTTTCAAACCTTGGTCCAAAATGATCACCAAAATTCTTGCTATCACATCCACCTTCCCATCAAAAGGATTCTTTCCCTCCCCCTTTATGGATTCTTCCAAGCAACTGAACACATTATATCAACTTGCAAGCGATTTCTTAGAATGTGGTCACATGTCCATACCTAGCTATAAAGGGAGCTGGAAGATGTAGTTATTCTGAAAGAACATGTACTCAGATAAAAGTTGAGAATTCCATTACTCAGAAGGAAAGAATAGAAATTGAGGGACAACCAAGAGCTTTTGCCATACTACCTAAATAGATCTCCAACCAAGGAATTAAGAGGCCTGTCTTTTTTCTTAGAACACCACCAGTGTTTCTGAGTGAGGCTTTTTTTTTTTTTATGCCTACCTACAATTTGCTCAGTGTGAGGAGGAACAGCCACAGCACTCCCCAGTGGGATGAGAACTCTCAGCCCCTCTCCTCTTCCTACTCAATCTGCTCTGACAGATGGGGAGAGGGAAGCTAAAGTGTGAAGAGAGAAAGTGCTGGAAGATAGCAAAGCTGCTTCTGATGCTGATTCTTAAGCCCTCAGGAAGGAATAAGGTCTAGATCTCAGTCCTTGATGATTTCCTTAATAATGTAAACACTTCACATTTCTAGGAACTCTGCTTTGAACACAAATCACAAATATACAGAAACATACTCAATAGCTTGTTTTGTCTTCCTAGAGGCATCATGACATTCTTATTGGTTCCCAAGAGACACACCTAGAAAGAAAGGAACCTTTTTGCCTGTATACCCCTGTGATATTCATCCCCAATGTCCATTTGGTGGCAGGACATCCCCTCCCACCCCAAAAAAGCAAGAAGAAGCTTCTATAACTGCTGTGAGGGGCACATGCCTACCACCAACATCACTTAGCTTACAAATCCCTGGATAGAAATGAGCAGGCCATAGTAAATCAATGGACACTGGAGGAAGACTGGTATACATCCACCCCAGGCTGGAACACAATGGCATCATCACAGCCCACTGCAGCCTCCCACTCCTGGGCTTGACTGATCCTCCTACCCTGGCCAAAGTGCTGGGATTGTAGGTGTGAGTCACAACACCTGACCACAGCCTTATTTTGATTTTTAATATCAGTGTTATTGAGATATAATTCACATATTTCCAAACTGAAAAATAATTTACAATTCTCAATTTAAAGTATACGATTTAGTGCTTTTTAGCATATGGACAGATTTTAGCACTACCATAGTCAATTTCAAAACATTTTAATCATTCACAAAGAAATTTCACATCCGTCAGCATGTACTCCCCTACTGCAGCCCCAATGCTACACTCAACAACCACTCATCTGCTTTATGTCTCTATTTTTTAATTTTGGACATCTCATGTAAATGTATCTTTTGTGACTGCCCTCATACATCTATGTTGTAGCATGTATGAATACTTGACCCCTTTTTATGGTCAAACGATATTCCATTGCATAATCAATGTAAAACACATTTTGTTTACTCATCCACCACCTGATATGCACTAGTATTTTTTCTCATCTTTTAGCTACTGTAAATAACATGGCAATAAACAATCTTGTACAAATTTTTGTGTTGACCTATGTTTTCATTTCTCTTGTATAGATGCTTAAGTGTGGAACTACTGGATCATACGGTTGTTCTCTTTAACCATTTGAGGAACTACAGACTGTTTCCAAAAGTAGCTAAACTATTTTGCATTCCCACTAACAACTAGAATCAGTAAATAGGGTTCAAATTTTCCAATTTCTTCAACAATACTTGTCATTATCTGACTTTTTGACTCAACCCATCTTAATGGGTATGAAGTGGTGGCCCCCCATGGTTTTGATTTGCATCTCCCTGATGACTAGTAATGTGGAGCATATTTTCATGTATTTATTGGCCATTTTTATTCCTTTTTTAGAAAAGGCTTATTGCTCTTCTTAGATCCTATATCCACTTTGCAATTGAGTTATGAGTCTTTTAATTATTGAGTTGCAAGAGTTTTTATATATTGTAGGTAGACCCATTATCAGATATATGATTTGCAAATAGGTTCCACTTTTAATTTATTACATGAGATGCCTTTCACTTTCTTCATGTTATCTTTTGAGGGACAAAACCTTTTAATTTTGATAAAGTCCAATTTATCCATTCTTTTTCCTTTATTACTGTGCTTTTAGTGTCGTACGTACAAATCCATCAACAAGTCCAAGATTATGAAGATTTACCTCTGATGTTTCTTATAAAAGTTGATAGTTTCAGTTCTTACATGAAGTCTTTGGAAATGAGAAGCTGATTTTCAAATTCATATGAAATTTAAAAGGATCCAGAATAGCCAAAACAATCTTAAAAAAAAAAAAACAAAAACAAAAAAAGTTGGAAAACTCACACTTCCTGAATTCTAAATTTACTAACCAAGTATTAGTAATCTAGAAAGTGTTGAACTGGCATAAGGACAGCTATATTAATCAAGAGAACGAAACTCAGAGTACGGGAATAAACCCACATGTCTACCATCAATTGACAAGAGTGCCAAGACCATTCAATGGGTGAAAGAATAGCCTTTTCAACAAATAGTCCAGGAACAAATGGATGGCTTCATCCAAAGAACAAAGTTAATTTTTTCCTCACACCACATATAAAACTTAAATGGATCAAAGACCTAAGTGTTAAAGCCTTAGTTTTTATTTAAATTGATTCATTGTTTACCACCAATTTATTTTATTATGGTTTTACTATTCCAGTTTCTTTATTTTGTTTCATCAACTTGCTGGCTGAATTATATTCTCAAATGTGTTTCAGGAGAAAATGTGTAAGTAAATAACCAAAACTGTTTAAATCCTTTTTAAAGTTTGTTTTAAAATGGTCTTGAAGAGAAAACTGGCTTTATGTAAAGTTCTAAAATCACACTTTCTTTGTTCCATCATTTTCTGGAATCAGGGATTATTCATTCATTCACTTAACAAATAAAGTTAAGCTTGTTAAACAATAGTGGGAAAAAAGACAAGGTCTCTGCCATTATGGTACTTTTATCTTATTGGAAGAGGATAATCCATCAACAAAAATTATACATCAGTTGGTAATAAACACTATGAAGATAGGAGAGCATGGATGAAGGACATAGTTATAGATGTCAAAAAATGTTCTAGCTTCAATGCTTTTTACAATTTTTTTTCCTTCACTACTGAAGGATATTTCACAAAGTAATGCTGAATATAATGGAAAGGTATTAATCTGAACTTGAAGAGTTCTTTTGCTCTCACTATTGTTTTTTAAATTAAATATATCTTATTAAGAAATCTTGCCCCACACTAATTTCAGGGATTTAAATGTTGAATTTAAATGTTGATTTAAATGTTCTAGCCCATACAGCTCTATATTATACTTTCAAAATACATCAGAGACAAACATCATAGACTTATGAGCCTAAAATTCATACAAGATAAATTTTTAACAGTAAAACAGAAATCACAAACACTATACTTGGAATAAAATGGAATTCAATATCTACTTGTGGGGTATCTAGCACCTTCAAAGCATTACATCTATAAAGTATTCCAAATTGAAAACAGTTATTCTTATCTTCACAGATAAAACAGTACTTTAAAACAATGTCAGAAAAACATGGGCATGAAAAAGTTCCTGGTGCACAGGCTATTTTGAAAATCTCAGATTTTTCTGAACCTGTTTTCCAACTACCAAAAATTAGGAAAAAGTAAGAATTTTTGTTGTTATTGTTGTTTAGCAGGCCTGGCCGGGTTCGAACCCACCAGCCCTAGTGTATGGGGCCAGCACTCTGACCATGGAGCTACAAGCACTCAAAATAAGAAAAAATTTTTTTTTCAAAATAATATTTTTAACATGAAAAGTCTTGTCTGAATGTGAAGACCCTTGGCTACCACCAGGTCATCGTTTACAATAAAGTACATGAAAAGAAATTACATGTTTCCTAAGCTATCAGACTTTAAAGGAGTGTCAGAGTCAAAATCGGGGTACATACATGGGAAAGTTTGCTACTTAACTCCTAAAAAATACAGGTATAAAGAAAGTCATGTTGATAGTGTTGTGAAAGATGATGATGACATCAGAATATATTTATTTATTTAAATATATATTTATGTGACATCCATTGAGGTTTTAGATGTTAACTTATTAATATCCTTTATATCCATCTGAGGTAAAGAGAGCCCATATTATTTCAACTTTGCAAACTGGAATCATAAACAAAATAATTTATCTAGAATTCCAATGAATCAAAGCACTAACCAAGCTAATGACCAAGCTAATGACCAGTTCAAGCAATCTGCACCTCAAACCATAAATTGAGAAAGTATCTGTCATTTATACCTCACTCTCCAAAGAAATCTGTGACAAAAATTAAAGTGGAAATTTTCAAGTGGCAGCAGCAATTTCCAAAGACAATTCTTAGAACAGTGATTGTCAACCAGTGTGCCGTTGAGGATCTTAGATGTGTCCTCCCAATTTGTAAAGATCATTAATTAAATTATTTTTGAAAGAAGTTCAAAGCAGAGAAAGTATGTATTTTTTTACTTTTTTTGTGGGGGGGAGGTCAACATAACTTCAGTGTGCTATAGAAGCTTTTAAGGTTCAAATGTGCCACGAGATCAAAAAATTACCTTAGCATAAGGCTTGCTAGGAATGAGAAGTTATATAGGACCTATAAATTTTCGTAATCATAAAATATGTATTTAATAATCTCAAAAGAGTTAAATAGTAGTATAATAGAATTTTGTAAGTTTTTACATTTTGAAACCTGCCTTATAATGGGCAGGGGCGAAATCAGCTCAGGAATAAATATATACCTTTTAAAGGTTGGGGAAAAGAATTGCCCTGAACTAGGTCTAAGGGCCATTATTTTAAGCTGCTACTAAACCCAAATCCTATTTATTATGACCACTTTGCCAATGCTGTGTAGCCTAAGCAGGCTATTGTGCTCTAAATTCTGATAAAGAACCAAAGTAGTTATTTAAATTTTGAAATTTAGACATCCACCACGTTAAATTAAGAACTGATGTCATGTTCACATAACATCCTACTCTATACATCACATAGTTAATCTTCCACCGCTACAATTAAGCTTGTGTTAAAGAGACTCTCCTCTTCAAAAGAATACAAAGCATTCAGAGGTCACTGAAATAAAAAGTCATCTGGGTATATATCTCAACATTTAAAATTAGTTATTAAAGCTTTTAGAGAATGCCTATTGCCATAGGCTACAGGGCAAGCCCCTTCCATTAGCTAACAATTTAGAGAGTATTTACTAGCCACAGAACACCTACTCCCTAAAAGGACAAATGTAGAATTCAAGCAGCAGTCTACAGAGCACTTCCCCTAATCCTCTCCTTCTTCCCAGGTGGTATAGGGCTCAGTGGAAGAAAGATGCTATGGAGGCCGGCAAGATGCCACTATTACCCTTCACCATAAAACTGCTACCTGTTACTACTTCAACACAACTCAAAATTTGAGAACAATTTTAGCCATTTTTTGAATTTTATAATTCACTTAGTGCAATATTAACTAATTAAAAAATAAAAACTTTTCTCACCTTAAGTCCTTCTAGATGATATCAGTATTTTACCAGGGACTCTTGATAAGTCCATAAGCTGCCAGACACTGTGAATTAGATACAAAACTCTACCCTCTGGGCTAGTGCTAATACTCTTACTCACTAAAGCCTTCTGAACCATCTGGGCCTTGCGGCTCACACCAAACTGCTGTAATTTTGGTACTGTCAGTCTAGAAACAGGAAAGAAATCTTGAACACTTCACCCACTGACATTTCTTAAAATTTTGTGGGGTGAGAGCAGAAATGCTGGAAATAAGGACTGTGGGATAAAGTAGCATGGAGTACAAAGACAGACCCTAATTTTAAGCAAGTTTTAAGTGGTTTTCTGATGTTTAAATTTAATACTGTTCTTTAGAAAATTATTTGAGCTAATGTTTGACATGAGCTGTTGAAAACTGTCTATAAAATTGAGCAACTGGAATTAAACTAATAAAACCTTACACAGTATCAATCCATAGATTTACTAACAAGATAAGGGTGATTTGCAATGAGTAGATAGATAAGTTTATAAGTAAGTGAGAGCTTCTCAAGTACTTAAGAAGTACTTAATGGTGCTTATAAACAAAGTCCTGTTTTAAGTAGTTTGAACATTCTTGCTAAAATCTTGTTTGCACTATTGGTTTGCTTAGTGGAAATTTTTTTCAGAAACTGTTATAGTGAGTTTTAATAAGGCTTGTGTCTGGAATAGCTCAAATCCTGACTCAATGGGGCCTGGATTAATAAGGTTTTAAATTACCTCAAAATGAAAGCCTCGTGCAAGATGTTAAGTATCACTACGATTCAGGGAATTCAACTGTATGGTCCAAGCTAGAGGTAAGAAAATTCTAGTCAGAGCCAGTCCATAATAGCTACTTACCCCTTAGAAAACAAGGTCTCTTTATGATTTAAACAGTGTAAGGGAAAAAGTAGAGACAAATTTATGTGTCCTGGAATGGACACAGACTAGAGTTACATCCTATTATAAATCAACTAACATTTTGACATGTGAAATCTAGTTTAAGAGTTCTAATTTTTGTTCTCCCATTTTCTATCAGAAATCTTGGTACAACCAAGGAGAACCGATACCTCATAGTCGGTCATTTAACTCACTCTACCAGCACAAATACCTTACTTTTTGTCATCCATTAATTCATCAGAACCGACCATTTGCCTTCTCCATTCTTTTTTTTTTTTTTGCGGTTTTTGGCCAGTGCTGGATTTGAACCCACCACCTCTGGCATATGTGGTCAGTGCCCTACTCCTTTGAGCCACAGGCACCTCCCTGCCTTCTCCATTCTTAAACCCAAGTGTGTTTACCTTCATGGAGAAACCATGGATGTACAACAACGGCACATACGTTGGATGTATGGCTTCCCCCCTCAGCTGAGTCCTCAACACCACAATGCGTGGTACCCCTGACTGCATTTGACTTGGGAAGCATGTAGCATCTTGACATATGCTCACTTACCTTGGCATCTGTACACAATCAAATCCTTTTTTTTTTTTTTGCAGTTTTTGGCCAGGATTGGATTTGAACCTCCTACCTCTGATATATGGGGCTGGCCCCCTACTCCTTTGAGCCACAGGCACCACCACCACCACCCCCAAAGTCTAGTTTTATTTGTTTGTTTGCTTGGAGACAGAGTCTCACTATGTCACCCTCAGTAGAGTGCTGTCGTGTCACAGCTCACAGCAACCTCAAACCCTTGGCCTTAAGTGATTCTCTTGCCTTAGCCTCCCAAGTAGCTGGGACTACAGGCGCCCGCTACGACGCCTGGCTATTTTTTGTTGCAGTTGTCATTGTTGTTTAGCTGGCCCGGGCCGGGTTTGAACCGGTCAGCCTCAGTATATGTGGCTGGCACTGTAAGCACTGTGCTACGGGCGCTGAGCCCCAAAGACTAATTTTCTTATCCCCCATAGAACTCACTCTTTTGAGACTGATTTCTTCATATTCAGTTACCACTAATATACTAATGATCTCTAGATAATCATCTCTAATTCAACCAGCTTCTGAGCTCCAGACAAGAATGTCTGTGTACAGCTGCCTCCGCCTGAACACCTTCACCTAGGTACACGGACAGAATTACAGACAGTGGCTTCAGGGCTGAAGGAGAGAGTATTCACCTAGGTACACGGACAGAATTACAGACAGTGGCTTCAGGGCTGAAGGAGAGAGAGTTGGGTTCTAAATCTCTGTTCATAGTTACTACTATGAAGAAAAAAATTGCTAATTTCTTAGCAATTACCACAAAACAGAATTTTTACTTATTGATAGGTAAAACTATAAACTAATATTTTATATATTTATATTGTTTTATTTACATATATGTATACTCTGTATTAACTGAAAACATACTTTTCAACATCATTCTACTGTGTTTCCCTACCAATACTTGTATTATCTTTTCCATTGTGTTACCAAAAATCTAGGAAGGTATTTTGCTTTTTCCTTAAAAAAATCAATCATCACAAAATTACTTTCTAATCCTCTGACCTTTAAAATTAATTTATGTGAATACAAAGTTTTACAATCACAGTGTTCTAAAGCAATTAAGAGCGCTATTTTCAAATACTTTGCCCTCAAAGGCAAAAGTGTTCTGATCAATATGCTAAGTATATGCTTTAGGTTAGAGGAAAGTACCAATCTGTTATATAATTTCTTGCCTTATAATTTTTTTCTAGGTGTAAAGAATAAGTGCTATAAAAGAAAACTGTATATTTAGTACTCTTTGTACTTTTATAAATACAAAATAACAAATTACTCTAGAGCAGTCTGATTTAAGCCAGTTTTGATGGGATATTATAATTCTACAAAAATTTCACCCTTTCCTAGCTGTAAGGCATGTTAAGCAGGAAAAGTGTCTCAGATTCCCTTAGGCAGGCAATTATCCTATGAAGTCACACCCTCAAGAGCTTTCTGTTTGTTGCTTTTCTTTCCCTTTTGTTTTGTTTTGTCTTTGCTGTGTGAGTGGTATGTATGGACTACAAAGTCTGTTACTGAATGAACAGGACCAAAAGCAAGCAATAATACTGTAACACACTATGAGTATTCCCCTAATTAAAAATGACATTCTTTCATAATTTTAAGCATGTGCATCTCTGAAGAACATTCTCTCTCCAGTTGTTTATAACGAAAAATTCTGTAGAAATGTAGCCTTTAAGTTACCAATTTCCTCTTGCTATTTCCAGTGTTTTCTTTCACATTCAAGAATCATACAGCTTAATACCGTTTTTTCATCATGTTCTCAAATTTACTTGGTTTTCTCATTAAAGAGCTTGTTTTCTTTTATTTATTGGCTTTCTGAAGTGTAAGATGTTTTGCAAGGTCATCTTCTAGTCCTTCAATACTGAGTGGATGTATAAAGTGCTACATTGTGGGAAGTAGAGTGGGAATGTTCAAGACATGGTATTCTCAGAGAGCACAGCAGTTAAATCAGCTGTGCCAATAGGTATAGTCTTATTTCTTGGGTATTTGATTACATATATCCTTTGGGGGTCATCTGTAAACTAAACACCAAAGCTTGCATGTATTTAACAAAATATCAAAGCTTATCACTGTGTATTACAAAAATACTATACAATGACTTCATTTTACTATTTTAATTTCAGAGTACTATAAAATTTGTAATTTCTACTCCATTTACTTTCAAAATACCCTTTCTAAAATATATTTGTGGCTAGGTGCAGTGGATCACGCCTATAATCCTAGCACTCTGGGAGGCCGAGGCAGGTGGATTGCTTGAGCTCAGGAATTCGAGACCAACCTGAGCAAAAGCGAGACCTCCATCTCTACTAAAAATAGAAAAACTGAGGCAAGAGGATCGCTTGAGCCCAAGGGTTGGAGGTTGCTGTGAGCTATGATGCCACAGCACTCTACCCAGGGCGACAGCTTAAGACTCTATCT
Source organism: Perodicticus potto (assembly GCA_963574655.1). Classification (NCBI taxonomy): domain Eukaryota; kingdom Metazoa; phylum Chordata; class Mammalia; order Primates; family Lorisidae; genus Perodicticus; species Perodicticus potto. The sequence goes on from CAUYRH010017650.1 coordinate 24,265, forward strand.
CAAACAAATAAAAAATAAAAAAAAATATTTGTAATTTATGCTCTATTCACATCCAAAATACTTCAGAAATAAAATATAATGACTAGATTAGAAACAATGCCAGTTCCTCATAAAACAGAAACATTTTCTTGGGACTAAATTTCAGTAGGGAACTATTTTTAACATCACTTTAATGATGAGAAAATGTTCTTATTATGATTGTTTCTTATACTGATTCTTAATAAAAAAATAAAAATATAGTTTTCATTCGAAGTTATTTTAATCAATACCTCTCACACATCCCTAATTATGATACATTTTTCTTCTCTCACTATGGGGTGAAAATGTTACAGACTCAGTTGGCTCGGACTCGGTTGGCTCGGCACCCGTAGCTCTGTGAGTAGGGCACCAGCTACATACACTGAAGCTGGAGGGTTCGAGCCAGGCCCGGGCCAGCTAAACAACAATGACAACTGCAACAAAAAAATAGCCAAGGAATTGTGGCAGGCACCTATAGTCCCAACTACTTGGGAGGCTGAGGCAAGAGAATCACTTATGCCCAAGAGTTTGAGGTTGCTGTGAGCTGTGATGCCACAGCACTCTACCGAGGGTGACATAATGAGACTCTGTCTAAAAAAAAAAAAAAATGTTATGGACTGTACTTTGGGATTTGCTGATCTAGTAGATGGAATCATCACTGTGTTCCTTGGCTGCTTCTTTGAAGTACCACTCAGCTTTTCTACTCCTGATCTGAACAGTTGCCAGTTCATTATTGAGCTTGTTGATGAGTGATGAAAATGCTACTTCTATGCTGCTGGGCAAAAAGAAGGTGTTCTTGGAGATAACAGACCAAATATTAAGGAGCTAAGCTTGCATTTTCCTCAAGCCATATCTATAGACCAGGATTATAGAAAATGACTCATTTAGAAAAAAAAGACCAAACTATTTGAGATCTCAAAATGATCCTTAGAGATGAACTAGTCCTTCAAATTCCTCCTGTGAGTCCTACTGTTAGTTCTTTCACCTCTCAAGTTGATATAGGCACATGCTCCAAGGCATTCATCTTAGTTTTTTAGATACTCTAACAGGCCACTCATTTTTTGGTTTTGTGTTTTGACTTCTGCTTTCTTTTATCCAGGGTACCAACTGCCATACAAAAAGCAAGGTGCTAAACTGGTAACCAATTTTATAAAAATAAAATCAGGAAGCAAGATGTAAGTGCTATCTGTTACTATTGCCATTATTTTATATACAGTATTTCATTTAATGTTTATAACAATCCAGTTAGTATTTTAGTATTTTTTATTTTAATTTAAAGGAGGAAAATATTTAAGTTTATATTTAGTTCACTTCTTGACTGACCAGTCTTGGGCTTTCTGTTCTCCAACTGAGCTCCCACATGCAGGTTCATACAGCCTGAAAACTCCACACTCAGTATTTCTTTACTGATGCTCAATGAAGCCATGGAGAAGATGTGACCTGCCAACTCTCAACAAAGATATAGGCTCTACTTAGGTGACTTCTAAAACATATATCTAAACAAGTCCCATGAAATCAGACACTTGAGGAGTGGAGCCTAAGAACATTAACTTTAGATGTATGGCAATATTTGGGAAGCACTGCTTAGAAAACTGTACTACAGTGATCTTAGGTCCTGTAACAAATTGCTGGCAGAGCCAGACTAAAATCCAAGACTCCCAACTTGAAACCCTAGGAACATTTCGAAATGCCACCAGAGACATGCTTTTAAAATGGCAACGGGATCTGTTTCACAAAAGATGCTAGATCTGAGCACAGAAAATCTTTCAATCCTATTTGTATCATTCATTTTAAACAGTACCCTAATAACTCACTGCATTAATAGCTAAGACGGTTCATTAATTATCTAAAGATTGGGGCTCGGGAAATAAATAAATTGGATAATAAATAGCATTTTGCTTCCCTCAAATGTGTCTGAATTCCCACAACAAGATTCTATTGTCCATGGTGACTTTAAAATCAACTCTACTACAGAAACTAGCAGCTGGATACACCAGACTCCCAAAGGTCTTTCAAAATGTTTTGCACGATTGTTAAAAATATATTGGGAGAGTCTTCATCATATTAAGAGATGAGGTGAAGGCAAATGTACATATTAAGGAGGGTCCACAGCAGAAGAAAATAATAAGCAGAACATTCCAAATCAGAGCACTTCCTGGCCCATACCCAAATAAATGACATCATATAGATGTCCAATTATAAAAAGGGATCTCTGTCACTGAGTATGAGAAGTTTTAACTCTTTAAATAGCGGCATAATTAGCTGGTGTTATGGTGGGCGCCTATAGTCCCAGCTACTTGGGAAGCTAAGGCAAGAGAATCACTTAAGCCCAAGAGTTTGAGGTTGCTATGAGCTGTGATGCCACGGCACTCTACCAAAGGAAGAAAATGAAAAATAACTCATAATGATAAATGATTCAGAGGATTTTCAGGCACTAATATTACAAAAGAAATTCTAATTTTTGTATTCGTGAAAACAGGATAGTTAATGAAGCAGATAAGCCCTAGAAAGGGTTTTGAAAGGCAGAAAAAGAAAAGCTTACCTAAAGTCTCTCTTCTTCTAACTACGGTGTCAGATATGAACCAACTAAAAAAACTCAAGGAAGGAAGGAAAGCAAGAAAGAGAAAAAAAGTTTGAAAGGGGAGGGAATGAATATAGTCCAATAGGATTTAAAGAAAACCTGAATTTAAACCTGGTAATTCAAAGGGCAGTAAAGTTCTTGTAAAAGGCACTGATGGATTCAAAAGCAGCACAAACAGGTCTAACAAAGAGAAATCCAGCAGAAGAGATTTAATTTAACTCAAAAATTAGAAATGAAGAAAACTAAAAATAAAAGGGGAAAATGATTATTAGAATATGATAAAAGCTGCTAGTAATGTCAATTAGGAATGTAGTCTTCATCTTTTATGAGCAGAATTTCACAAAGCAGGAAATACATGTTACTGTACTTTCTAAAGGAAATTGCTTATGTCTATTTTTTACACAGCTTCAATAACCAGTCAGAAATATCAAGTAGTCTAACCTACATGTTATTCAAATGAAAGAAAAATAATAGCTGAAAACTGTCATAATTTCATAAAGACTATTTAATCTTTCTGCTCTAACAAACCTAATGCCTGAGCAGGATAAACACCAAGAAAAACACACAACATATCACAATCAAATTAGTGGAAATTAGTGATATACAGAAAATGTTAAAAACAGAAGAAAAAAGACCTATAGGGAAACAAAGACAAGAATGACTTGACATTACCTGTCAGAAATGATGTAAAACATAACATAACCAAAAAAGATTTTCATAGTACTAAAAGTCACTAGCATTCTATGCCCACAGAAAATAACCCTCCAAAAAGAAGAAAACATTTTGGTTAGAACAAATAAGAGTTGAGAAAATGCACTGAGAGGCTTGGAACCCTTACTCAATGGTTAGGGCGCGAGCCACATACACCGGGACTAGTGGGTTTGAACTTGGCCCAGGCCAGCTAAACAACAATGACAACAACAACAACAAAAATAGCCGGGTGTTGTGGCAGGCACCTGTAGTCCCAGCTACTTGGGAGGCTGAGGCAAGAGAATCTCTTAAACCCAAGAGTTTGAGTTTGCTGTGAGCTGTGACACGATGGCACTCTACTAAGAGCAACATAGTGAGACACTATCTCAAAAAAAAGAAAATTCATTGAGAGCAGACAGAAACTACAAGAAATGTAAATGCCCAGGCTAAACAAAAACTATATAAATTAGAAATCTGCCATCTATGCAAAGGCAGAAGGATTGTCAGAAATGACAAAGATACAGATAAATAAGAAAAGTGCAGGTAAGACTGGCTTGCCTAAACTTTGAGGGGGCCAAAACTTTGGAATGACTGGAGGCTGAGTATGGACTAGCCTGGGAGTTAAACAGTCCTGGGATCTCTGTCTCACAGGGATCCCCCCCTTTTGAGGACTTTACCTTCAGGAATTCCACGGGATTCTTACGGTGAAGATAAGAGGACACTCACGCCCCCCTCCTCCCCAATTTTAGTTAGGGTAAGGGAAACAGTAATCATTTTGAAATACATAAAGATTGTTCTGGTCTACCAAACAAAAACTTCTCTTCTCAGGGAAAGTACTTTAACTGAGGCTTATTGCACTTAGGGGAAGAAAAAACACTCAACTGCAGCCCTACCTGTCTTTCCTGTCTCCTATATAGGAAAAAAAAGAAATGCTAACAAACACTTTTGAAGGACATAGGCCAGGAACTCAGGCCCATTTTTAAAAAGAGAATGAACAGTATCACAGAAAGCCTCCCTTGCACAGCAGCTTACCAACACCCAGCAGGGCTTTAGGATACAAAGAGCTAATTACAACTGAGAGCAGCAAGCAGAGATTCTACTTAGGGAGCAGTTCTCAGTGAATCCCAAAGACAATGGAGGGGGCACAGAGACACCTTACAAGAGGAAACTAAAGCCTCTGCCACTTACAGCTACAGGAAATAATAAACACAGCACAGCTCATAGACTAACACAAAACCTCACACTAAAAGCCTACTATTTCAGTCTCCATTACTTTCAACAAAAAAATGACAAGAAAAAACACCATTGGAAGAGATATAGCAAGCCCTGGAAGCAGATTCACATATGACACAGATTTTGTAATTAGCAGATAGGGCATCTAAAATACCTATAATTAAGGGTCCTTATAAGAAAAAGGAGACAACACATAAAAACAGATGGGTAAGAAAAGCAGAGACACAAAGAAACAATCAAAAGAAAAAGCTAGAAATCAAAATATTGTGACAGAATTGAGGAATGTCTTTGACACACACATGGAAAGAGTCGGTAAACTTGAAGATGTGAGTGGGTCACTACCAAAGTTTTGAGGCAGACTGTGTTATGGTCCATTTTTTCACTTCCAAGAAACACAGTCGACAGCATCCTATCAGATTCACCTGTGCAAGTTATAGCTTGCTCTGATTATAAGCAATGTACAAGGAATACCTGAGCATTCACAGCAGAGCCAGGTACAGAGAGACATGTATTCCCTGTCTGTGGTTAAGTTCATACTGTTCACATAAGTACATTCTCCAAGGCTTACATTCATTAAATACAATCATATAGGGATGCAACTACAGGCAAGTAAGCTTGCAGTAAGCTAGGACTTAAGGTAAGGCCTAGAAGAGTATCAGGTACTACGACACAAATGCAAGCTTACCTGTCAGAAGAATTTACCACAGGATGAGCATATATGTCTCTCTCACTGCAAATATCCATATATTGTTCCAGTATATAAGTTAAAGTTCTGTAACAGTAAAGCTGATATCAATTCTATTAGTTACAAAAAGCAAAAGGAAGCTGGGTGCCCATAGTAAAAGCAGACCAATAAAAACCAAGAAATTATCCAGGTAAGAAACAAACAACAGACCATAATCAAGGAGTATTTCCAGAGTTAAAAAGAAAGCTTCTAACACAATGAAAAAATGGTCAATTCATAAAGAAAGCATAACAATCCTAAATGTGAATACACCTAATAATAGATACAAAACACAGAAAGCAATAATTGTCACAACTAAAAGGAGAAATAATTGAATTCAGAGTCATTATTGCATATTTCAACACTTTTTTCAGTAATTGCTAAAACAAGGGCACTGGAAATGACTGAGAAATGAACAGTATCAACAAACTTGGATTAATGGGCATTCAGGAAATATCATGTCTATAAGCAAAAGATTGTATGTTTTTTAGAAAATGCTCACATAATAACATAGTCAATGAGTTGAGCAAAACTGAGTTTCAATAAATTTAAAAGGATCAAAATGAAAGAAAGAGCTGAGAACAAATTGTTCTCACAAAGTAATGAGAAAGTCTCTTGAATGTTACCGCAATCAGGTTGATGAAAATATCTCTGATTGTATCTGAAGCCCGTACACTGTACCCCATGACTGAATTATTGTACACAGATATGATTCAATAAAAAAAACCAAACAAACAAACAAAAAAAAAACAAAACAAAAGAAAGAAAGAGCTGAAATTAATAAGCTGGAAAAGAAACAAACAGCAAAGAAAAACCAGTGAAGCCAAAGGTAATTTGTTGAAAAGATGAGTAAAAGTGATAAACATTTATCAGGAATGGGCAAAGAAAAAAAATGACAAGATACAAAATTATCAATATAAAGAATGAAAGATGGAAAATTATCTGCAAATTCTATAACTATTAAAGATAATAAATATTATAAATAACTACATTCTAATAAATTTGACATCTAGATAAAATGCCATGCATAACGTGCTCTTTTGTACAATGCACACCCACATTTTTGGTCCAAATATCCAAGAAAAAGTATCTTTCACTTTAATTTTTTAATTCAAAAATTTTTAATATATTTTATTAAATCATAGCTGTGTACATTAATGCAATCATGGGGTACAATGTGCTGGTTTTATATACAATTTGAAATATTTTCATCGAACTGATTAACATAGCTTTCATGGCATTTTCTTAGTTATTATGTTCAGACATTTATATTCTACATTTAGTAAGTTTCACCTGCACCCTTCTAAGATGCACCGCAAGTGTGGACCCACCAATTACTCTCCCTCCCCCCATTCGCACCCCTCCCCGCCCCTCTCTTACCTCTTTCCCCATATTCTTGTGTTATAATTGGGTTATAGCTTTCAGAAATTAGTTTCATAGTAGGGCTGAGTACATTGGATACTTTTTCTTCCATTCTTGAGGTACTTTGCTAAGAAGATGTTCCACCTCCATCCATGTAAATATGAAAGAGGTAAAGTCTCCATCTTTCCTTAAGGCTGCGTAATACTCCATGGTGTACATGTACCACAATTTATTAATCCATTAGTGGGTCGATGGGCACTTGGGCTTTTTCCATGACTTGGCAATTATGCATTGGGCTGCAATAAACATTCTGACAAATTTTTATTTACATTTAGGTACTTGTTTTTTGTATTATAAAGGAATTTTGGCATTTATATTATGTCATGGCACAAGACATTTTATGTAACAAATATAGTAGAACCTCTTTAAGTTGACCACCCAAGAAACTGTCACTAACTGATCAACATATGGAGGCAGTCAACTTAAGGAACTTCCATTGAGTACATGTGGTACATGTCCAGTCTGTGAAAATTAGGGCAACTTAAGGAGGTGGTCATTGCGTGGAGGTGGTCAACTATGGATGTTCTACTGTAATCACAAAACACAAGAACAGATAGAAGGTACAAGAAATTTCCTGTACTAGTAACAAATTTATAATATTTATACCTCACAGCAGGCCAAGAATTCTTTATCACTGCCAGTATCAGAAGTATTGTATTGTTCAATTATTGTATTACCCGTGTCTTCTGAAGAGTCACTTTCCTCATTCCGGTAAACTTCATCAATCTCAGTTCCAACCATAGCATTGCTGATGCCACATATTTTAAGTGAGTTTACTACTGCTTCCTTCTTGGCACCATTCCATGATCTGAGGATCCAATCACAAACCTGGGCAATGAAGGCTTTCTTGATTCCGTCCGTAGGTGATAAATCACTACCAGATATCTGCATCCACAAGGTCCACTCTTTCTTTATTAGGGCCTTAAAGGGCTTGTTTACTGACAAATCAAGAGGTTATAGTTTCCTGGTTAGCACATCAGGTATCACAGCAACTTGGCTTTTCAAGTCTGCTGTGAGTGCTTTTGCACTTTGTGTAACATGAGCTTTGAAGTGATCAAAAACAAGCAAAGCTGGTTTTTTAAGTAATCCTCCAGGCCTTCGTGACCAGACTTTGTTAATCTAGATTTTCATGCCTTTTTCATTCATCCTTCCTTTTTCAGGCATGTGGACAATAACTCCACTTGGAATCTTTTATTTCAAAATCATTTTTCTTTTAAAGATGCTCATAGATGGTAGTTCTGTCCCATCTGCACAACAACAGCGAAATATGTTTTATCATGTCCACCAGTTTTAACAGCCAGTCTTTGCTCCTTTGCAGTCCACAGTTCCGTTGGATGGCACATCAAAGGTTGAATGGGACCTCATCCATATTGGCAATATGGAACAGCTCTCAGTCTTTTGAACACTGATAACACAAGAATGAAATTCCAAAACTGGATTCTCATAGGCTGCTGGAAATTTGGGGGCAAGTTTTGTTTGTGTCCTCGTGTTCACACTTCCTGTCTTCATAAAGTTAGAGAGTATCATTTATAAGGCCCTAAGAAATCATTAAAGTTTTTTCTTGTGTGATCCTTTTATTCTCTCTTTGTATCATCTTGGTCAAACCAGAGATCCCAGTTTGACACAGGTTCAGAATCCAGGCCTTCACTTACTGCTACACCTTCGGCCACTTTGGATGTTTCCCTTATTCTCTGCCTTGGTATCTGAAGAAGCTTTTCCTCCTGTTTCCTCCATAATCTGGTGACACTCTCTGTAAGAGGAGGTCCAAAGTGTCTTTAGGCGGCTCTGTTGCCATGCTCTTTAGCATATTTAATAACTATTAGCTTTAAGCTTGTAGTGTACAGAAACCATTTGACATTTTCCAAGGGATTTTCCAATAACTTTTGTAAAAATATCAACTAGACTGCCAGCTCCTTCCTAAAGTGTATGCAGAAAAACTTACCGCTCTTGGTTGGCCAAAAATGCTATTGGTGCAACTTCACCATGAGTTCAACAAAACTGATTACTGTATTCCAGGAAATTACTTTGCATATGGATATTGTTATAGCTTTCTGGAGTTATACTTTTAATACATAAGCACAAATAAAAGAATTTAAAGTGTCTATATAGATACAGAATTAGTACTATCCCTAATATAATGGGCATCCTTAGTTTTCCCTCAAAAATTTGGACAGAGTACACATTTACTTTGGCAAGATAACTCATAGTAAACAACTTTCACCCCTACATACACACACACACACACAAATTTTTAAATAATAAACAACTTCCAATCCTGAATGACTTTATAAGTTAATTCTAAATAACATATATGGAAAAAATAATATAAATAATTATACCAACCTCCCTTTATTTCAGAAAGAAGAGGAAGAAGGAACATTTCTCAATTCCTGTTAGGAGGCCAGAATAATCAAAATAAGACAAAGATATTATAAGAAAACTACAAACAAAAATCACTCATGAACATATTCTCAAGAAATCCTAAACAAAATATTGTTACCACATTGAATCCACAATATATAACAAGGATACTACATCAGGACCAGGTGGGATTTATCCCAGGAATGTAAGGTTGAATTAATATCAATTAATCTAATCTAACATTTCGAAAGACTAAAGAGAAAAACATCCAATAATCTTAATAGATGCAGAAAAGAAACTGGAGAAAATTCAATGCCCATTCATTTTTTAAAAGTTATCTGCAAACGAGACATATAAAGGAATTCTTTCAAGTTGGTAATGGACAACAATGAAAAACCTACTAATATAAAAATGGTGAAAGGCTAAACAATTTTGTACTACGATCAGAAATGAAGCAAAGATGCGTCCAACTTCTTTAATAATCTTTATTGAGCACTACAGTAGGGGCAGTACCTAATGTACCATTAAAAATAATATAATTAATGAATAAATGTCATATAGACTGAAAAAGAAGAGGTAAAATTATCTTTATTTCCACACATTATGACTGTGATTACATATGCAAAATATCCTAAACAATTTCTAAAATCATATTAGAACTGATTCCTGATTTCAGTTCTAAACTACATCAAATGTACAAAAAAGACTATTTCATTTGTAAGTACTAGCAATGAATGATTGTAAATTTTATTAAACTGAATTGCCATATTAAATTAACAAAGCAACAAATATGTAGTACATATCTTCTCAATTTACTCAAAATAAAAAATAAGAAAAATTCTAAAATGTGATCTTATGAAAGTACTATGAAATTGGTCTAAAAATGATGCATTCCTGAGCACACTATCATTGACAGATTAAAAAGATGTTTAATGTAGGTTAAATGTTTAATCATTAAAAAGATGATTTTGTCTAATGTTTAATCATTAAAAAGATCATTTTGTATGAATTTGAGTTTGATCAAATTTCAACTCAAACTCTATAATCTATGTTACATGATTATATTAAGCACATACCAATTATTATAAGGAAATAAAGTTCATAATCTTTCATCCACAACTCAACAATCCAGAAAGCTATAAAATCTAGAAGCACAATGCAAGGGTACACGTCAAGATAACTAAGAGCAAATTATAAATGTTTTACCACAAAAATAAGTGAGGTGATGGTTATGTTAATCAGTTTGATTTAAGCATTCCACATTGTATATCAAATCATCACATTGTAGCCCACAAATGTATACAGTTATGATTTAATAAAAAAATGTAAAAAAAAGAAATTCTTGTTCAAGGAGAAAACAAACAAAAAATCCAGATTTTTGTTTCACATTACTAATTCAGTTGTGATGTTTTACTTGATTTGAATTCACATTCTCATTTGAATTTAGCAGTAGCAAAAAAGCTGAGCTAAATGGAATGACATTATTCATAATAATCCTTCATATCATTTAGGAGCAAATATTTGATTTAAAATATAAGATCCTTGATCCAGATCTCACTGAGGGTTAAATAAATAAATATAAATATACATGCTAGTCTTGCTGACAAAATAGCTGTTGGAAAGAACCTCCACAATTGCTATGTTTTAACAGGTCAAAATCACCATGTATGCATGTGTTACCATGTTAGAACATTTTTTTTTGACACAGTGTCTCACTTTGTCACCCTTCGTAGAGTGCCTTGGTGTCATAGCTCACAGCAACTTCCAACTCTTGGGCTCAAGCAATTCTCTTGCCTCAGCCTCCCAAGTAGCTGGGACTAGAGGCATCCACCATAAAGCCTGGCACGCTCGCGCGCGCGCTCTCTCTCTCTCTCTCTCTCTCTCTCTATATATATATATATATATACACACACACACACATATATACATATATATACACATATATATACATATACATATATATATATATATTTTTTTTTTTTTTTAAGAGACGGGTGGTTGCGGTTGCTCCGGCTGTGAACAAACCAATGCGAACAGGCCAAGCCCCCTGCCTTGGCCACCCCGGGGGCTAGGATACCGGGCGTGAACCACTGTGCTCAGCCCATGTTAAAACATTTTTGTTCAAACTTTTAGTCATGCTGTTATACAGTTAAAATATCTATAATCTGGAAATATTATTAATCCAAAACAGGTGTGGGCTAGGACAGTCTAGATAAACAA
>CAUYRH010017651.1:0-82570 GCA_963574655.1 Perodicticus potto
AAAGCTTTACCCTGGTTAGTCTTTTTTTTTTTTTTTGAGACAGAGGCTCAAGCTGTCATCCTGGATAGAGTGCTGTGGCATCACAGCTCACAGCAACCTCCAATTCCTGGGCCCAAGCGAGTCTCCTGCCTCTGCCTCCCAAGTAGCTGGGACTACAGGCGCCCGCCACAACGCCCGGCCATTTTTTGGTTGCAGCTGTCATTGTCTTTTGGCGGGCCCGGGCTGGATTCGAACCCACCAGCTCAGGTGTACGTGGCTGGCGCCTCAGCCCATTGAGCCACAGGCGCCGAGCCGCCCTGGTTAATCTTTACATTCTCTTCCTCTGAGGTTTGCGGATTCACCTCTCATAGGAAAATTACTGACTCACATAGCATTTAGTTAGTTCACCTGAACTGCAGCTTCTCAAGTGAAAGCTTTATGACATTCAAAAACATTTATTTTTTTCATTTCCCTGAGGCAAAACAAAAATTTCTGAATGTGTATTTCCCTTCCATTTTCATGGACTATTGTTAGAAACTACTCACTTGATTTGATTTTAGGCCAATCGTCTCGTTCTATTCGGTGGTCTTCATACACTATGTCCAAATAAGCAAATATGTAACGAATAAGTTCCGCTCTCCCTCTCATATTAAAATAAGTGAGTTTGTAGCTTGGCATGGTGCGATCCTGGAAAGACAAGAAGGCAGGGATTACTGCCACAGCCCTCCAGGGATATCTCAATATTTTTCTTTGAGGACTTTTTGGGGAAAATGTATGGGCTCTCTTCAGATAACTGGAGATAATAGAGGATATTTCAAAACCGAAATTATTAATTACTATCTAATAACGTATGGAGCAGTTTGATATAAATAACATCGTGACTCTCTGTCTCTCCCTCCTGCACGAGTAGGAATATTCCAGTGAAATAACCAAATGGTTAAGAGGGTTTCTACACACCAATCTTCAGAGGGTGGAGGGAATACAAACTTACCACTTTAAGATGTTTTGTCCTGCTCTTCCTCACTTTCATGTGTGGTGTTGGACATTATGTCCGATTCGTTTACTCTGGTGACACAGCTCAGAGTCTGTGAGCACAGCTGGGTGAGAACCACTGAGGACAGGACATGTGGAAGAGCAGTGTGACGCCCTGTCCATGCCTTGTCATCCCCCTCTTTCCTCACCTGTGGCCTTTCCCTTTAGGCATCACCGTCCCTTAGGTTGACCACCTCAGCATGTGGACCATTGGTCGCAGTCCCTTGGGTGGTCAACTTATAGAGGTTTTATGGTATATATTTTCCTTATAAGCATATATATACAGATGCATATATATATATATATATATATCCATATGATCAGCATTAAAAATGAAGCAGTGGGTCCACACCTACGGTGCATCTTAGAAGGGTACAGGTGAAACTTACTAAATGTAGAATATAAATGTCTGAACACAATAACTAAGAAAATGCCATGAAAGCTAGGTTCACCAGTTCAATGGAAATATTTCAAATTGTATATAAAACCAGCACATCGTACCCCATGATTGTGTTAATGTACACAGCTATGATTTAATAAAAAGAAAAAAAAAAAAAAAGAACCCACATAGCGTCTTCTCTGGCACTTTGCTCCATGCTCAGGTATGGTGGCGACCTCTTAAACGTTCCTGCCAGTTTCATTACTAATTCAGGCATTTGTTAGGACAAGAGGTGACAGAAATTCCAGAGCATTTGTTACAATAAGAGCAGCCACCTCACATAATTCACAGTACACCCATGGAGTTGGCATATTACCGACTTGGTCCCTGGGCAAAATCCATTAGTAAATATTTGTTGAACAGCTACCAAGTGAAAGTCTGTTTAAGCTGTAAGCTAAAATTCCTTGCCATGAAGAACGGGAAAATAACCTACTTTACTGGTGGGTTTGATAATTAAATGAGACAGTAATTGTCAAGTGCCTGACCCAATACCCGATACTTACTAGAATTACAGTTAAATGGTTCCGAGAATATGGAAATTTTTAATTCATTTGTACAGAGAAAACATTTGACTTGTTTTTTATAAAATTAAAAATAACTTAGTGCTAAAAAAAAATGAAACAAAACTTTTTCTCATTTCAATACCACATAAATACCAACGTCCACGGCCTGGATTCTGCATGAAAACAAAGGGGTTGTTTTTGTTGTTGCTAATTTACAAAATCATGCTATTTTATATTGTAGCAAATAAAGAAGACATTTAAAAGTTCTCAGCGTAAGTTGGTAGCTATCTACATTTCTCTGTAAACATATCTTTAAATCTAAGATTTGGCAGAGGTCCACAAACATCTGACAAACACTTTTCTTCTAGAACATCCTTTCAACAGTGGTAACTCATTAATGAAGCTGTGCTTGTATATGACCTTCCTATCATTATTTGCACAATCACATTTTCTGTTTATCCTAGAAATGCAACATAGTACAACGTCAAAACATCCATCTGAGTAATAAACCACATGAACACATAAAAGAGAAAAAACATAAATTCATGCTATCCTCTCAATAAATACTAAAAAATGCTTAAGAAAGAATTTTATAAAAGTATAGCTCATTCGTGATCAAAACTCTTAGCAAAAAATAGAAACTTCTTCACAAACTAGGAATAGAAGAAAACTTCCTTAACTAGATAGAAAGTCACTACCAAAAACTTAAAGCAAACATCATACGTAAGGGTGGACCAATAAAAGTGTATTCGTTAATGTCAGCAATAACAAGAATCATGCTGTTACTTCTGCTATTCCTCATGATCCTGGACAGCCCAGCTAGTCCAATAAAAGAACACAATGATGAATGATAGCTAGGAGGAGGGGAAAGGAAGCCAAAATACCGTTGCTGAGCAATGAAAATGACTGTCTGAAGTACAAGAGAGTCTGCAGGTAATCCTGATGCTCAATTTAAAGTGGAAAGTAAGGGTCAAACAGGAGGGAAGGTCGGGACCTCCCACATAGCAGAGTCAGACAAAAAGCCTCGTAATGAAGGTGCTGTCATGTCTCTCCAGGACTAGACATAAGGAGGTGAGTAAAAATCTCAAAACAGAACCTCGTGTATATGAAAGACACAACACACAGTAGGGACAGAAAGGGACTGGACTAGTTTCTGAGACAACAGAGGAAAAAGGCACAAAATCAGACCTTACCTAACTCCACGTCATACACAGAAATACCATCTGGGTCCCTTGAATGTGGTTTGACCACACATGATTTGACTATTCTAGCGGAAGGACTGTGCTCTCACTCTGGCCCCTTGTTTCCTGTTGGCTTCATTTCTGAGCCCTTCCCCTGCCATTCTGCGTTAAGAATCTCCCACAGGGAAAACTGCACTTTCCAAAATGATACAGAAACATGAAAAGTTGATCAGGCTTGAAGATCTTCTTTGTACCTAAAAGTAACTACTGGCTTCCTGGTACTTCAAAGAAAGTTCTGTACAGTTCCCGAGTCAGCTGATAGATAAAAAGCTCATTTAGAATTCCATTTGAAATATAAGATACACAGTTTCTCAAAGAAGACACGAATGAATGGATGATTAATAAATACCCTGGATAGAGACGTCCTTGTATGCTACACTTGTTAGGAAATTAACTATTTTATAAGGAAATAATAGTGATATTGAAAAGGTCTACCTTGGATACTTTCTTTCCTTGGGTTTATAGCTATTTTTAATTAATATAATGATCATATATTTTAGCTGATTTACAAAATAAATAAATAAATAAGTCAATTGCAGGAGCAATTTTAATGTGGTCATTGATAAAATTGCAAACTTTTATAACCATTTCAAAACCATGTAGTCATTTTAACTCAATTGATGCATTACTCTATATATTACTGTAAGAGCACAGTAAAAAATAGTCTCAAAAATTCTAGTCTCCGTGAAGGTGTTTGCCCCCCCAAACCATGTTCATTGCCCACTGCTCAAGAGGAAATCAATACACGGAGATAGCAGGTGTTACAGCAGAGAAAGTTTAGTCTGCATAGCAGTAAGCTGGGAGATGGGAGGAACTTCTCAAATCTGCCTTCCTGACAATTTGGGAGACAGAGTCTATAAGGATCATTTGGTGGGCAAAAGATTAGGCAATTGAATTTGCTAATTGTCTAGGTTGGGGTAAAATTAAAAGAGTGTACACATCTTGTGTTGCTTCAATTTCTGGGGGTCACCATTCTAGTTGAGTTGGTATGGGTTGCTGATTTGGGTGGGTCGGCCCATCAACTGGAATATGGGACATGGAAGATACCTCAGAAACAACCCCAGGTTTTGAAAAGGCGATGTAATCTGGATAACGCTAAGAATCTGTGACAACCAGGTATTGACTCCTGAGTAGCAATTACGGGCAAACGAACGGGGACGGTGGCTAATTATTATCATTATTTTTAGCTTACCATAGTTTTCAATTTGCACTATTCTATCAATCTGCAAAGGGTGGTTTTATTTTACTTATGTATTTATTTATTTGAGACAGAGTCTCATTCTGTCACCATTGGGTAGAGCGATGGCATCATCGCTCACAGCAACCTCAATCTCCTGGGTTCGAACAATCTTCTTGCCTCAGCCTCCCGAGTAGCTGAGATTACAGGCACTTGCCACAACTCCTGGCTAGTTTTTCTATTTTCAGCAGAGACGGAGGTCTTATTCTTCCTCAGGCTAGTCTCAAACTTCTGAACTCAAGCAATCCACCTGCTTCAGACTCCCAGAATGCTAGGATCATAAGTGCAAGCCACCATGCTCAGCCTGCAAAGGGTAGTTTTAAAAGAAAAGTGACAACAGGGTGGTGCCTGTGGCTCAGTGGGTAGTGTGCCAGCCCCACATACCCGAGCGTGGCAGGTTTGAACTCGGCCCCGACCAAACTGCAACAACAAAAAATAGCCGGGCAGGGCAGCACCTGTAGCTCAAGGAGTAGGGTGCTGGCCCCAAATACCAGGGGTGGCGGGTTCAAGCCTGGCCCTGCCCGCCCCCCACTCAAAAAAATAGCCAGGCATTCTGGCAGGTGCCTGTAGTCCCAGCTACTTGGGAGGCTGAGGCAAGAGAATCGCCTAAGCCCAGGAGCTGGAGGTTGCTGTGAGCTGTGACATCACAGCCCTCTATAGAGGAAGATAAAGTGAGACTCTGTCCCTAAAAAAATAAAATAAAATAAAGAAATAAACATCATCTCAAATAGTTTCTGGTCACGAAACCAAAGCTTCAGAAACAAGTGAGACATCCTTTGAGAGCTGTTAGTTTAAATTCCTGGCCAGGGGTAAATCCCTTAAACTGTCTCTGAAATCAAGCGATGGTAGGATGCAATTCTTGGCAAAACATTGAGATTCTTCAAAAAAATATGCCTTAAAATAATAGAAAATATTATAAACAACATTTCTGAACCTTAAAAAAACAAGAGGGAAAGAAAGTGAAAAATCATGAACTGTAATTTTCTACTGCATCACACTTTGAAAACAATCACTTGGGAAAATTCTAGAAGAAGCTAGAAACCCTGATTAAGATATGATTTTCCCTCCAGTAATGACTGTAATTTCTATGTTAAAATACACTTGAAAGTGTCTTTTAAAATCTCCTGTGCCTGTACTTTTCTTAAAAATTACCATTTGGTTTTTCATATGGTCACATCCTTGGAGAGGCTCCGCGACCAGGTCAGACTGGATGAAATGGTGACAATTGGTCACAAGACGGGCTCTCAGTCACAAACAGGATATGACAGTAATAAAATAAAACTCTGAAGTCTAGGGAGTATTTCACTTCTTATTTATGTAGAGTTCAGTAATACCACTTACGCGGGTCGTGTCTCTGTGGAGTCGCTGGTGTCTTCTGTGCCAGGGGCTGTGAGTGCACCTCGGGTTTATATGGTGCGTAACTGATGGTCACAAGCCTGAGGGAGGAGGCAACTTCCTTCCATGTTCATTTCTCAGATGAAATATGCAGAGAAAGCCTGCAGAGACTTCTGGTTATTCCTGACATTTTATAGGAGATCTGTGTATAAAAACCTCCACGTATTTGCATACAGGGCAAAGTCAAAGTTACGGATGCTTACGTGTTCTCATTTTTACATGTTCTTTTGTTTGTAAAGCCTTACATCACAGGCTCCTGGAGAATGAAAAACTGTCACTGTAATTAAGTCTGGTTTACAGATATGCATATAGCTTACTGGTTCCTTTGCAAAGGTGTCCTCGGAGATTTCTTTGCTGACCGTCTCCCCGGCAGAACCCACCTCATCTCAGACGGTCTCGCCCTTTACTACTGTGTGTTTTCGTCATGGAGTCTGACAACATAGTGTATTTTATTTGTAGAATGTCAGCTCCATAGAGGCATCGCCAGTTGAGTTTACTGTTGTCTTCTCAGTATTTGGAGAAAAGCCAGGCACATCCTGGGCATCTATTTGAGGCCTGAATAACCCTAATTTATTTCTCTACAATTCACGTTTTTGCAAGAACTCTAAATTTGCACTGCTGTGAATTTACACTCATTTCTCAGAAGAGCCATTTTGTTTAAAGTAACCCTGGTATGGATGATTCCAACACACCCTGTTGATAATCCTTATAAAAATTAGTAACAAATGCCTATGTATCTTAAAAATTTGTTTTTTTCAATCCTTAGCGTAAGAATTAATTGCAGCTATAATCATAGGCCAGCTCAGTGAAGAGTTCCAACAAAATGCCTGCTTGTGCATTGTAGAGCCTGACAATTATCCTGGAAACATTTTAATGACACGCTGGCTTTTAATATTCCAAAAATTACAACCATGGGCAGTAATAGCAACCTAGCAATGATATAGTATTTCTTATTTCTAAAATGCTTTTAACTTTGAAAAATATGCTTACTTCCATTTATTATAAACACAATAAAAGAAAATAACAAGTATTAGTTGTAAAAAATTTAAGAAGACACAACTACAGCCCCTTACCCACCAAAAAAAGATGCATTATGTCAGAATCAAGTGCAAGTGTAATGGAGCTAAGAGCTATACAAAATTAACACAAGGATATACAGGCAAATTAGGTGAATTGCCCACAAATGTTTGATGGCACAAGCTAGGATTAAAGCCTAGGCCTTGTGAGGACACATTTAATATTTCTTCCCTATATAATGCTCCCTTCATGTAATAGGAGACTGCATCAGATAAAAAACAATCCATGTATGCAACAAATAGCATTTTCCTCATTTTCTGTAACAATTTCCTGCTTTGCAACCTATTCTGGAGGAAACAAAGTAACTAATCGTCTATTAGGGAAGCGGCAGTCATCTGATTCTGGGTCCCTACCAGTTGTCCTAACAGCCATTGTCCTTGTGTGCCTGGCCTGCAGGCCAGTAGCTCTCTGCTGCCCCCGCAGTGTTCTCATTCTGCCAGTGTCCCTGCCAAATCTGGCAGTTTAAGCACTTACAATGCTGCCTGAGTTTCCAACCCCCATAGCCGTTCCCTCTGTGTGTTCACGCCACCTCCCTGGCGACAGGATCCCCGAACTCTTCTGTTCTCGGGAACTGCAGATTCCCTTTGCTCATACTAGCCCAGCGGGCGATGCTGTAGAATCTCCTGGTATTCTACCTGTGGCACTGTGGACAAGGAACACAGCCACCGTGTCTCAGTTCCTTGATCTTTAGATAGAGGTTGATTCAACAGTAAATATTTACTTGTACCCAGTCTTTGCCAGATACTGTTCTAGGCACCAGAGATAGAGCAGTAGGGGCACCTATGGCTTAAAGGAGTAGGGCAACCCGGCCTGGCCAAAGACTAAAAAAAAAGAGAGAGAGCAGAAACAAAACTAGACCAAAAAACTAATCCTCCTGGAACCTTCTAGCAGTATCAGTAATCACTGCCTCGCAGGCTTTTAGAGGATTAAATGAGTGTGTAGATAAGGTGCACTAACAGGTGTCTGGTCATCGTCGGGGATCCACGGGGGAAAGTGACTGTTACTATTACTACCAGTTCATCTGAAGGGAGGCTCGTTTCCCCTCAAGAGTGCTTCCCCATTCTTTCCTGTGCTTGGCTCTGGAACTAAAATCAGGAAGAGAAGCAGTGGTCAGGCAACTTTTTATTCTTCCACTCTGCTTCATCCTCTCCCGAGCAAATGAGCAAATGAGGAAGAAGGGAAGGGAAAGGCCAGGTGAAAACCCTTCCCGGGCTGTTACTTCACAAGACCCTCCGACCCCAGCCCCGTGATTTCTCCGTGTCGCTTACCCTTCGTGAGCATTCTGCACGTCTAAATGGTACGGTGTGAGAAAAAAGGAGGAAAAATGTGGCAACGCGCGTGATGGTGTGCTCACAATAATTTGAAGGACTATTATAATTTAATGACTCTCTCTCTATATGTATATATGTATATATATATTTTTAACAGTTATCTAATTGGAAAACTCCTAATCCTAATGGCCGTTCACAATCTGACGGTAGGTCATGGTCCGATTTTGTTCTTATGTTATTTATGTTCCAATGTGTGCGATTGTGTGGTTGTATAAGGTAGTGAGTTAGAGTTTTGGCCTGGAGGAATCGCGACCATTTGCCAGCTCTGGAACTTTCCCTAATCCCGATCCTTTCTTAGCATCAGCGTCCTTGTCTATAAAACGGTGATGATAAAAATCATGCTTCCTTCTCAGAGTTGAAAGGACTATATATGCGTTTGTGCATTTAAATCACTCAGCGCATTGCTTAGCAAGTAATAGCTGCTTGATAAGTATTAGTGGTTATGATATATTTCTTTCATAATGGAAAAACATGCAATTTTTTTTTAAATAGCCCACATATTAGTTCCTTTTTATATATTTTGGTAAAAGGGAAGTGTTCAAACAAACCTATTTCTCCTTTTCTGGTTTCTTTGTTGATGGGGAAGGAAGGAAGTCTCCAGAAGGCCACAAAACTTCCTTTACTCAGCTTCAAGAGTACTTTGCTTTATCTTGGTATATTTTATTTAATAAACCGGTTTCCTTTTTATAGCCAGTTATTCAGGAAACTAAAAACAAGTAACTAAAGTATTTAAACTTGGGGTTTAGAAGGCAGAAAATAAAGGCTGTGTTTCTTTTTCTGCTTCTAACCTATTTGGGTAGTTAAAATCACCTGCAGAACCTTTAGTGTCCGTGTTCTCACAGATTTCAACAATAACACTATTTTTCTCCCTCTTCAGGTATCGTGAAGAATGATACGGTAATTATCTCCAAGACTGTAAGTACATGCTTCACTACCTAGCCTTTTAGCTAAAAGACAATTCCCAGATATAAATAATAGTAATATATTCTAAAGAGCTAAATTTGTTAAGTACTTCTGTGGGCCAGACAATGAACAGAGTATTTGCCTTATATTACCTCATATTTCTCACAAATAGCATTACATAGGGTGTGTATCCTCGAGTGTGTCATGATTAGGGCATGCCATGAACACTTTATAGATATAAAATTTCTCAGGCATTTGAATCTTATTCACCAGATTTCAAGTCTGTTCATCTGTCAAGAGTGAGGGAAATAAACAATAAAATAGAGTAAGTTAAATTGTTCTTCAAGATTTTTCTAGACTCAATTAGCATCACCTCTGTATCATTACAGCTTGTCCCGTAGAGGAAGGATTCTGCACTGAGTCCCACCTCTGTGTCACAGGACAGAACTTTTACCCTGTGCTGTGACCCTCCTATCTCTTCTTGGAAACTCAGTTCTTAGAAAATGAAAAAGCTGGCCTACTGACCTCTCAAGTTTTTCCATACTCTGTTATTCAAAAACATAAATTTCCACCTGAAGACATTTCTCTGTCTCACATGAAAATTGGATGAAAACTAAATCCTAAGGGGCACAAAGTTCACGGACTGATAGTCACAGGTACACAAGTCGTCTTTGTCTTCAAATACAGCAGCAAAGACTAGATCCCCCTGATCAGAGGAAGGCCACCCGCTCTGACGACCCCACGTCACAGGTGCTGCAGACAAGTGTAATTCACAGAGAATTTTTTGAAGAGATGGAAGGGTCTTCCTGGAAGTTATTAAGAAGTAGACAACCAAAGCATACCTATTGAAATGATTTGTGTATGTGTATTTTTTTACATATTCCAAAAATGAGTTGATTTGAAGCAGTGTATTTTCCTCATGAAATCTAGAAAGAGGAGATTTTGGAGAATGGGACGGTCTCAGGAAATTTCCAGGATGCTACATGGGATGAATATCAGGCAACCTTGACCTTGTGCTTATCATGTACCTACTACTCACTCGAGATTTTAATTGGCCAGCCCTTTTTTTCCCTTTATTTCAGATTAATATGAGGGTAAAGACGGTGAGGTTACACTGTTTGCGTTTGTTAAGTCCATGTTGTAGCTGGACCCTCTCAGAGGAGGTGCCGTATACGCTTCAATTGTGCCTGTTAGGTGCAAGCACACCAGTCCTCCTTACACACTTCAACTGTGCCTAAATTGTGCCAATCCTCCCCCTCTTCCCCTGCCTGCAACTTGCATTTAATTGTGTTTTTCTCTTTAATTGTGTGGGTGTATATTTGTTCATCTACTACTTTCATTTAGTATCAAGTCTATTGTATACTTGCTTCTCTATTCTATTGATACTTCACTAAGTAGAATGTTCTCCAACGCCATCCAAGGTAATACAAAAAGTATAAAGTCTCCATCTTTTTTTTAATGTCTGAATAGTATTCCGTGGTATACGTATACCACAGTTGATTAATCCATTCATGTTGATGGGCACTTGGGTTCATTCCACTTCTTGGCAATTGTGAATTAATCATTCTCATGCATATGTCCTTACAGTAAAATAATTTTTTTTTTCTTCCGGGTAGATACCTAGTAATTTGCTGGTTTTTTAAAGCAGCAAATTACTAGGTATCTACCCGGAAGAAAAAAAAAAGTGAGGCAGCAGATCCAATATTTGAACTGGCTTTTAGCCTTCAGAGTCTTCATTTTAATTATTACATTAGGCTGCCTCAAAAATACAGATCACTAGAACAAAGGGAAAGAAACAGGCTGTGCCATTTGTTGACACCATTTCTTAGGATTATCCAACTTTTTGTCGCCTGAGTGTACATATCAAGTAAATCTTGTATCTAAATTCTTTGTTCTAAGCAGATTTTTCTTCATCGTTTCATTCTGGAAGTTGATTTTTCATGCCTTCCTATCAAACAAATAGGATCTTTGGAAGAATGCTTTCAGGTTGGCCTGCGAAGGAAAAATCAGAGACATTCTGGTTTCTCCTGACACAGCTAACATCTGCTACCAATGCCTGGAGAAACAAGAATTCTACAATGGAAGGAAAAGTTTAAGAAATGACTACAGAAATTAGATAACGCTTCAATCCTTGCATGCAAATGTATACAATATTATAAAAACACACAGCTTGCCTCGGCGCCTGTAGCTGGGTGGCTAAGGTGCTGGCTACATACACCGGGGCTGGCGGGTTCGAACCCGGCCCCAGGCCTGCCAAACAACAATGACAACTGCAACAACAACAACAAAAATAGCTGGGCATTGTGTCAGGTGCCTATAGTCCCAGCTACTTGGGAGGCTGAGGCAAGAAAATCACTTAAGCCCAAGAGTGTGAAGTTGCTCACTGTGAGGTCAGGGCACTCTACTGAGGGTGACATAGTGAGACTCGGTCTCAAAACAAAACAAAACATATAGCTTTTATAGGGAAAGAAGAAACAGTCTTCATTTATATCAGAGTAACAAAAAGATTTTAAAAAGTGAACAAAGTTATGCTAAAAAATTTGTTCTGGCCTACAAGACGCAATTGTGTTATATGAATACTTGGGTTCTTCATAAGCCTAAGCCATAGAGGCTTCTCCTAACATGCTGGGGCCCAGTTCATGAAGGCTAGAAATGGTCTGTTTTCTGGCAGTGTGTACATTTTGTTGGTGTGAACCGTTCAATAGCTCACAGGAAGATGCTTCAATTTCAATTAACCTCCAAAGCTTGGAGACAAGATCCAGAATTGTCACTAGGCCTCGGATCTGGAAAAACTTATATAAATGGTTAAACTTTGTCACCTGTGGACATCAACTAAAAGAGGAAGTGTAAATATGATCTTGAAAACTTGAATGTTTCCTAAATTTTAGCACAGATTCTATGACCCACACAACACATGTCAGACACAGTGGTTCTCTGAGATCACGGCGTCTTTTATTTAATTACTTGTTGGGGTGGATTTGACATATGGCTATCCCCTTCCTTCCTCAAAATCCATCTGTTTTCCTCTCAAGATTCTAAGCTCTTTTAAAGAGAGGAAACTGCCTCAATAAAATATTGCTGTTTAATCAAGAAATGAAAAGTGTATACACATGAATAATTAACATGAGATTATCACTCAGTTAACATTCAGGTAGCCACATGTATTCAACACTGGTCCCAGCACGATAAGATGTCTCCCATAGAGATTTGTTCCTGGGTACTTTTTGATGTCTGGAAAGAATACTGAAAAGAAGTAACTTGTTCCGTTTCCATCACTAAAGTGGAAGAAGCTGTAATCAGTCCACGTGTTCCCTTCCCATGCAGCTTTATCCCTGCGGATTATGCTATTAATTCAAAGGATCCACTTCTTCATAAGCTGATGCAATACTTGGAAAGAGAATTTGCTGAATGACTGACAAAACTTTGTGATTTATTTGGCAATTGTATTTCTTAGTATATACTAATAATATTTTGGCCTTTCAGTGGTTTATGAAATATTGAGTGATTTGATACAGTTTCCAAAAATGCCATGTGAAGGTGCAGATCTTAGATGAATGGAGACCTGCTAATTGCAGACACTTTGGTAGGCCCAATTTGAAAAGCCCGGCTTTATTTCTTTAAACAGGTAGAATTCATATGAAACTGTGTGTTAAGTTGATTTCCTTGTGTTACTATGCTACTACATTTTTGGAAAGGTTTGGCTTCAGATCTTTGCCTTTCATTTTATTTCTTTGGATGTGGCGGTAACCCCACATCGATTTTTAAATTTCTACCTGTTTCTATTTCACAGGAGATTACAGATGTACGTGGTAGATGCTCTGAACTGCACTAACATCTCTGTAGTGACACAGCTCAAGCAAAGCAGTATTCTGATGCATATTAGCTCCCAAAATAAAGTTGCTGTTCATGGATTTTCAGTGTTAGCAAAGGCAAAGTATTGCATTCTCTCTTAAAAATCAAAGTCAAAGCCATCTTTTATCTTTTATCAAAATCAAAGGCATCTTTTAACACCCTTTGAATTTCTTTTTTTTTTTTTTTGAGACAGAGCCTCAAGCTGTTACCCTGGGAAGAGTGCCGTGGCATCACAGCTCACAGCAACCTCTGACTCCTGGGCTCAAGAGATTCTCTTGCCTCAGCCTCCCAAGTAGCTGGGACTACAGGGGCCCACCACAACACCCAGCTGTTTTTTGGTTGCAGCCATCTTTGTTGTTTGGCAGGCCCGGGCTGGATTCGAACCTGCCAGCTCAGATGTACGTGGCTGGCGCCTTAGCTGGTTGAGCCACAGGAGCCACAGGCACTGAGCCACCCTTTGAATTTCCAAAAGTGAAGTTTGAATTAAGGCAATTGAGCCTTCAGTTTCAAGTTCTTGTTCTCTGGGTCGTATTAATTAAGCTCTGTTCATAAACTCAAGGTAGAGGGTTTTGCACACAGATTTACTGGGAAATGGGCTATGTAAAAGTAAGTGTTCAATTCACATAGTATGCTTGTGTCCAAACATCACACGTACACTGTAAAGACAGCCAGCTATTGTGCACCCATAATGATTAAGCATTTTTCTTTCCTTATCTTAAGAGCTACGTACTGAAGTGCACAAATTAAATGTATCTACTGATAAGTCACAATTCTTATATATCTTTTACTTGAAGTTTGTTTTCCAAAGACAGGGTCTTGTTCTGTCACCCAGTCTGGAGTGCAGTGGCATCGTCACAGCTCCCTGCAGCCTCAAACCTCGGGGCTCAGACAATCCTCCAACTGCAACTTTCCAAATAGCTGGGATTACAGGTGTAAGCCACCAGGCTCAGTTTACTCAGAGTTTTAAAAACTGCTTTCTTTTTTTTTCTTATTCATCTCTAGTTTAAATCCTATTGTTTAAATTGCCAAACCTGCTCTTCTAAAGCAGCTGGTAAAGTGTCACACATGGACAACACATGTTAATCTCATTTCCCTCCCTAAGCCCTGCTGAAAAGTCAGTAGCAGAATGTAAAAGGTGTAGTCAACAAGCACAAGGAGAAAGAGTATAAGAGTAAGTAGGAAATATCTTTAACTGACAGGAAGCAAGTGGAGAAGGGACAGTTGACTGAACCCGGTAGTCAACATGATGGCCTCAGTTTCCCTGAAGGTAGGGAGGACAGACTGAGGAGAAATCACCCACGCACCTTGAAGGATCCTGGACCACAAAATCCACAAAAGAAAATTTGAGATTTGGGACCGAAAACCAGGGGATGAGTTAAAAGTCCTCATAGAATGTACTGGGCTCTTATTTCCCTACCCTTTCTCAGCCCCCTTTGCCCACGATCAACCCCTTGGTCTGAAAAAGAGTGGTGTAACCCCAGCTCTTTGGGAGGCTGGGCATGAGGATTGCGTGAGACCTGCCTGGGCAACATAGCAAGTCTCCACCTCTGGAAAATTAGCCAGGCATTGTCCTGGAGAATGGAGACTTGCTATGTTGTGGGGGGCACCTGTAGCCCCAACTACTCAGGAGGCTGAGGCAGAAGGATTGCTTGAGCCCAGGAGTTTGAGGTTGCAGTGAGCTATGATGCCATTGTACTTCAGCCTGTCTCAGAAAAAGAAAAGGAGAGAGAGGAGAGGAGAGGGGAGGGGAAAAGAAGAGAGGTGAGGAGAGGAGGTAAAGAAGGAAAGGAAAGGAGAGGGGGAGAAGGAGGAAGTGGGAGAAAAGGAACGAAGGAGGGAGGGAGGGAGGGAGGGAGGGAGGGAGGAAGGAAAGGAGTGGGAGGACTTTAGGGATCAGATGCTGCAGGGTACGGGACATAAAATCGAGGCGTCAGTTCTCCATGCCGTTTAAAAAACTGTCAGACCAAATTCCCCTCTGACTCCCTTCTAAAACGGAATGCATTTGTCTCAGGTGACAGAAGACGGGGATACAGACCCATAGACCATCCTAGAGGACTTCTAGAGTTCCTGTCAACCCAGGGATTTTTACAGATGTCTCCTCTTGCTGTTTCCAGTTCATTTTTTTTCTTAAAAACAAGTTTGCCAAACAAAAAAAGAGAGAGAGAGACAAATTCCTCAAAATCACAATTTCGATGGGAATTGCAGTTATTTTCACAATGTGGGGCTGTTTAGGGTAGATATTATAAGATCCATTTTATAGATGAGAAAAGTAAGGCTAGAGTGACTAAGTAACTTACCACAGTGGTGCAGCTGTTAAGTCGTCGTGCTAGTGGTCAAAGTCGGTCTGTTAATGACAGCGATCCCAAAAGGCTTCACAAAGCTTTGGTTAACAGCTCTGCACCAAGGCAAGATTCTCCGGGACGAAGAAATAAGTGTGGGAAGAACACTCTCTCCAAGTTTCGAATTTAATTTATTTGAGTGTTTAATTATTTAGTTGTTTAATTAGATTGATGAACTCGAAATTTAAGGGCTGGGAAAAATACTTTCAAATATTACTTTTTTTGGCTCAGCAACCCTACCACAGTGGTTACGGCACTAGCCACATTCACTGAGGGTGGCGGGTTCGAACCTGGCCTGGGCCAGCTAAAGAAAACAACAATGACAACTGCAACAAAAAATAGCTGGGTGCTGCGGTGGGCACTTGTAGTCCCAGTTACTTGGGAGGCTGAGGCAAGAGAATCACTTCAGCCCAAGAGTTTGAGGTTGCTGTGAGCTGTGATGTCACAGCACTCTACCAATAGCGACATAGTGAGACTCTCTCAACAACAACAACAAAAATTACTTTTTTTCCTAAAACTGAAAATACATAAAATCAAATTTAGAAATAAAAATGAAAATGAACAACGCAGGTCAATGTTACCAAGAATTTCTTATCTTTTTTTCCATTGTCATTTCCTCTGACACAGTGTCTCTCTGTGCCCCATGTGCTCTGGGCTCGTCTTCTCCCTGATAAAAGTTTTTCCCTGGTTAATAGTTGGGCTAACTATGATTTCTATTCATATAAATATTAGCTGAATAGTTTTTGTATTCTTTGCTCACCTGTCAGGTCGCCCCACTAGCAATCTGCATCTTCCTGTTTGATTCCCCCTTCCTTTTCTCAGAGCCGTCCTCCAGGACAGTCGGCTGAGGTGGGAGGTGGGCAACTAGGGAGGGTGCAGGAGAGAAAAAAATTCAGCTTGTTTTTTCTCCATCTGCCTCGCCCAGCCGATTAAATAAAATAAAAAGTATTATGAAGAAGAGCATTCAAGAGGGAAAGAATCCGAAGAGCAAAATGCTTTGTGAGGATACTGTCTAAATGGAAGAAGGGAAGTGTCCCCTGGCCATCGCCCCCTACCTGAGAGAGGTGGGAATGAGTTCTTGAACCTGTTCCAGCCTCAACAGTCTGTCAGCAGCAGTGCCAGCCCCCCACCGAGAGCCACCAGCGGGGGAACAGTCTCAGAATTCTGAGCCTGAGCTGACTAGACCTCAAGGATGCTCCACATCAACTCTGCTGCACTGCGCGGTGTTTTCTTCTATTCTGCTTTTTTTTTTGAGCCAGAGCCTCAAGCTGTCACCCTGGATAGAGTGCTGTGGCATCACAGCTCACAGCAACCTCCAATTCCTGGGCTCAAGCGAGTCTCCTGCCTCCGCCTCCCAAGTAGCTGGGACTACAGGGGCCCGCGACAACCCCGGCCATTTTTTGGTTGCGGCCGTCATTGTTGTTTGGCGGGCCTGGGCTGGATTCGAACCCGCCATCTCAGGTGTATGTGGCTGGCGCCTTAGCCCGTTGAGCCACAGGCGCCAAGCCCATGAAGGCTATGTTAACCAGTTTGATGAAACTATTTCATATTGCATATGAAACCAGCACATTGTACCCCATGATTGCATTAATGTACACAGCTATGATTTAATAAAATAAATAAAAATTAAAATTAAAAAAGTAGCAAATATTATCAGCATTTATTGAGTATCAAAAATTTAATACAGTGTTTTTTTTTTAAATGGATATACATTTTTCAGCACCCTCTCTCAATGTGTGTGTTTCCATGTGTCTCTATATACACACACACATAAATATATACATAAATGTGTACATATTTATATGTTGTGTATATATATACATATATATATTTTACTGGTTCTGTTTTTTTAGGGACAACTTGAATGGTGTAAGCATCAATTAAAAGCTATAAGGTTAGTGTGAGTGTATGTAACTTGAATATATATGTGTATATATACATATTTTTATATATTTGTATTTATGTATATATTCCACTTTCCATTATTAAGACACCAGTGGGAATTCTGATGGTCTGCCTCTCTGCACTTCATTCAGATAGCTCTGTGTGAAACAGAAAGAAGCATTCTCAGTAAAGGGGAAAAGGAAGTCACCTTTTAAAATGTGCCAGACAGTAAAATCAATCTTTTTAGAAAACACATACTCCTGTTTTACACAGGAAAAAGTGGGAGGTCATGATGCTAAAATAAAGAAATGCAATGTACAGTAGCCACCCCCAGGTGTCATACAGATGTGGGTGGGTATCCCACCACCCCTCTATACACTAGGTAAATGTTTTAGGCATCTGAGATTCTGTGCCTTCATCTCTGAAATGGGAATGCAAGACCTACCTTGCTCTGGTAATGGCTGTGAGGATTAACTAGCATGTATAAATACTTAGCCATGTGTCAGGCTAACACATTGGGGGTGTTCAATATAATGTTTGTACCCTTAATTTTCTAGAAATCCAGACATCATGCCTCAAATACTATTAAGCATTCTGCCTCTTCCCTTTTTTTTTTTTTGCACTTTTTGGCCAGGGCTGGGTTTGAACCCACCACCTCCAGCATATGGGGCTGGCGCCTTACTCCATTGAGCCACGGGTGCCGCCCCTGCATGTTCCCTTTCTGTAGCCGTTTTCACAGTGCTGAAGAAGGCACACAAAGAGCCCTGTAGCTCCTAAGTATCCTGGGTTTCACCATCAGAATCAATGGATTCCTCCATCTTAAATGACCAAGGTCAGTGATAAAGAGGAATTCAGCCCACTGCTATCGCTAAAGTTTCCTAATCTCTGTTTTTCTGAAAGTAGGCTTATAAAGGAATGATTTATTCTCTGGAGATTTTTGATCAAATTGTGGCAAGAATAAACTACAAGGTCCCTGAAAAAGCATTCAGTTGGATTTATAGTGGGACATCATAACCATTGAAGTCGAAACCAAAGACAACCAATCGATCACTGTTATTTGATAAAAATTACATTTGTATTATTTATTACCCTCCAAAGACAGTCAAATTTTGCCTTTGAAATAGTTGAAGGTTTTTTTTTTCTTTTTTTGACTCACATTTCTCTGAGAGGAAAAAACAATCCAACAATAGTTAGATTTTTCCTAGTACTCTTTTTTTCCCCCTTCAACATGAAAAGATTGGATTCACTGGTGAAAGGAGAGTAGTTATGAATTGCAAAAGCATCCCTTCTGATAAATACTTCACCATCTCTGAAAAATGAAAGCAATGAAGAGAATGCAATAAATTCCTTTTATGGAGGAAGAAACAGACTAACATCTTGCAATTTTAACTTTAAAGAAACATGCTGGAGAGTTTATAAGTGGTAGGTCAGTCCTTGCTTATTGTTCTGGCATTTTGGATATGAGACGTATGCTGTTCCTGAGGGATCTAGGGATTCCCAGAAGAATCTACAGATTTAGCCTCTACCTCCATCCCACCCCCACATCTGCAGTAGAATCCCTTTGTATGGAGAGGCCTCTTGGCATTACTCAATCAGACTATTTTGTGAGGTGTTGACCCAAGTTTTAAGCCATGCTGGTTGATAGCTTCTGTGGTATGGATGAGATTCTTAACCTCTCTGAACCTGTATTTCTCATTTGTAAAATAAAGACAGCACTAGTAGCAAGTTGTAAGAATTAAAGGAATTAGTATAATATAAATGAGGTAATAAATGAAAGGCATTGGCTGTTGTATGATGTAAGCTATTTGTGTTTTTGAAATCACTATTGTTTTTGTGATTGTTAACATGGTGTTTGGGAATGTGTGTTCTAATGTCAAACAGGTCTCATCTTAAGTTGCAAAGGTAGCTCTTGAGCAAATTCTGTAATCTTTTTATGTGAAAAGATCACACACAGTTGAATCTTTTCTTCAACTGTGTGAATGGGTAATATCATTTCTCTCTCAGAGTGGTTGTGAAAATTAAGATGTAGAAACGAAAGTTTAACATAGTTATGGACATATCTTAATTTACACCCTGAAGTTACACTAAGGTAGCTGTAATTATCACTGATGTATCCATGAAGAAATTGAGGCTCATAATATTCATGAAAGTCATTCATGGTAAGTAGCTGGTAGAATTTGAATCCTCTGCTCCCTCTTTGTCAAGCCTGAGATATTTCATGTTCTCTAGAAGAAAACTGAGCTGTGCTTGACTTCTCTTTTCTCACAGCAAACTCAAACCATCCTTTTGTAATTCTAGAATCTGAGCATTTTTAATCATCGCACTTTCCCAGGCTCAGCCATTACCACCTCTTCCCTGAACTCTGGGACAAGCCTTCAAGCTAGTTTCTTTGCCCCAAAATTTGCCTGCAGAGCTTAATTTCATCACAGAAGCCAGATTGATCCTTTGAAAACAAGCATGAGGTGAATAACCTCTGATGGCTTCTGGAGTAAAAAGCAAAGTTTTTATAATGGCCTATAGGTAAAACCGAATGCCCTGTCCTTTGCTGACCATCTGACCTTCTCTTTTGCCAACTTAGCTCTTTATCATTTGTTTCCAGCCACAACAGCTTTCCTATTGTTCCTTAAGCATCCCAGGACTCTCCTGCCCCAGTGCCTTTGCACTCTGTTACCACTGCCGTGAAATTTTGCCCCAGATATTAGCTTGCTGAATGGAATTGTTTCTTTCAAATACTCCTCAAAGGTCATTGACTCAGAGAGGAATGTCCTGGTTGCTGTATATAGAAAACAGTACTTTCTCCCTCCCTCCCTCCCGTCCTTGCCTTCTTTATTTGCTTCCATTGTGATTAGCACCACTTGACTTCTCTCTACCATCAGGATCCCAGAAGCAGGGCCTTTTGTTCATATCTCATCCCAAGCATTGAAGACCTGTGATGGTGCTTGACATAAAGTGAGCATTCACAAATATTTGTTAGATAAAAGAATGAATGAATTAGATGATTACTTAATCCTCTGTAATTATATAAAACCAGGAGAGAGGGTTGATATATTTTTTTCCTGATTTCCCAAAGAAACACGGGAGGGAGAGCAAGACAATAAAATCATGAACTTCTCAAGGGGATGACCTGAAAGATCCTATTCTCCTTCCAAGTAATTCATTTATTTCATGAAAGTAACTTTGTCCTCCCTGGAAACTCCCCAGAGGCACAGAAACAGTCTAGGCTTGTCTCTACTTAATGCCCAGCCAGAGGGCAGAGACCCATGAGTCTAATTCTTAATTCTTGTTAAAGAACTGAGAAGAATGAGAAACAGGCTGCACAGAACTGAGGAATTTGTAATCAGTTGATTAATTTAAGGTTATTCATTCTGAGCTGTAAAGAGATAAATGAAGTAGATGATGACTGGTTGCAGTAAATTTGGTAAAGTCTAACAAAAATAAATAACAAAGCAAGTCCTTTATTAGAGTTTTTATCTACAAGAATTATATCAGTAATGATATAAAACAAATCTATCCACCTGGTGTCAATTTGAGCAGATCAGATAGCAATGTTTTATCCACCAATCACAGTTTGCCTACACTTTGCTAATCTCCCGAGATGTATGCTGAAAGCTGCGTTAATCCAGACTGTCAACTGGGACTCTCACCATCAGAATACACAGCGGAATGTGCCTCAGCATTTCTTCAGTCGGAGAAATTGAGAAGTCCCTCTTGTGTGGGGCCCATGCTCTTCACAAGCACAGTTCATAAACAGCCCGGTATAACCGAAGCAATTCATTTTATAAAACAAAACTTTAAAAATGCAAGAATTTTCAATCAGACATAATTATCTGGTCAAATAGTTACCCTTTTTTTTCCTCCCAAGGAAATTTTTCCATCAGAAAACTCAGACAAAAGCCAGAAGGTAATCACGGCATTCCTTCCCATTTACTAGATAACTGTGGTTTGTCTTGTACTGAACTCAACTCTGGGAAGAGAAGGGACCTTGCAACGCTGCCTTCACAGGAAGAAATATTGATTTCAAATGTTACCTGATTTTATAGCACATTCTGGTTGAGACAGCCACACGTTATGAAAATGAGGTTCATAAGTAAGCAAAATAAGAAAGAAAAAGAAGAGGAGTAGAGGATAGAATAAAAGAGCTCGTGGGGAAGAATAAAAGGAAGAAGGGAGGATCAATCTGTCCCCAGCACTGAATAGCCTGGAAAGATTCTTAGGAATCAGCCAGCACAATGGGATTCATCCTTGCTCCTGTTAGAACTCATTGGAGGATGTTCAAAAAATTTGGACATGCAGGCCTCCTCCATAAGATCCTCACCAAATTCTTTGGGAGTGGGTGGGGATATGTTAGCAATTTTTTTTTTTTTTTATAGTTTTTGGCCAGGGTCAGGTTTGAACCCACCACCTCTGGTGTATGGGGCTGGTGCCCTACTCCTTTAGCCACAGGCACCGCCCAAGTGTTAGCACTTCTTAAAGACTTTTGGGGGATGGTGATATGTAGCCACAATGGAGAGTCACGGTGCCCACCAAATCCTGAACATTCAGAGAGGTTCAGTAATTAAGAGAGCTTTGGCATCCAGAATCAACTGAGGTCAAGACTAAAACACAATTTTATTCTCTGATTTTATGGTTCTTTCTCTTTATGCAATGCCATTATCTCCAGATCCATCGTGAAGACTTGATCAGGATTATTTGGCCAAAGTTAGGCCACAGTATTACCAAATCCTCTGAAATTTGAAAGAAAGCCCTGAAGGACAAGTACTCCTGCGTGGATCGTGCAATCATCGGGAACATCATTCTTAACTTGGCAAACTGCATCGGTTCTACACACAAAGAAAAATCAATCGAAAATCTTACTGTCAAAAACTTAGGGCTGTGTTACAATATTCACGATATGGTGCCAGCCACACTTTTCTCTCTGTCCCTGCAATGTCAGAACTATGCATTGTACCTAATGGTAACTCAGTAGAAAAAAGACAAAATACAGGCAAATCAACAGAGGGAATAATCCTAAAAGAGGACAGGCACTTTTTCTGATGGTCCTGGACATTTGCTGCATGGCCCTGAGCCTTATTGGAATAAATTGTAAATCCTCATTGGTATGCACTTCACCCTGCCAACCCCTGATCTAGCTGGAAAGGAGCATGATCTAAGTAATAGTTAATCTTAAAATGTTAACTCAGAAATGTGCTAGAAATGAATTTGATCTCTTATGAAGAGACACATGCATAAGATACAGCTGGAACATTTGTCAAGGGAGGAGCGAGGCAGCCTCCTCATAACTCCCATCTATGACTTCTCTTATCTTCCATCACAAAACATGTTTTTCCTCTTTTGCCGTAGAAACAGGATTTTCTTCCCTACACAGTCATAGGAGGTTATCGTTATGTGATTTTTTTCCCCTTTATAAATGCAGTCAATTTTCATGATCTATCTATTTACAATAATACGTATTTATATTCATGACAATTTAGAGTATAAGGAAATATTGCATTTTCATATTAAGGTGCTCATGGGAAATTTTAATGAGAGGTTTGATGTAAGTTTTCCTCTAGAGGAATATATATTGATGCCAGCTAAAGCATTCCTCATTTATCTTCTTTAAATAGTTTGCAAGATTTTTTTTTAACCTCCCTGTACGAATGCTGATTTATGAATACCTTATGGAATGTGTTTCTGAACTCCAAAGAGCTGCACTGATTGACCTACTGCACTTATATATGTTAAGGACAATGTTAATTAAGCTTGAGCCCTACGAGAAAATGAAAATAACAGACTACTGAATGGAGTTAATAGTTGCCAGGACTCTGACAACATGAGGGATGTGTCTTAGCACCACTTTATCAAGTACGTTCTCTGCGAGGGCATCGTAAGCCACTTTGCAGCTGTCACGCCATGTAACATATGACTTCACAGTATAGAAATCAGTGTCCCCTTTTTGTAGATGAGGATGAGGTAGAGATTTTATGGTTTCAATACTATCCCACTGATAGTTAACTGAGCATGTTGCTTTAATTTTCTGAAGCCATAAGTTTAACTTTTGACAATGTATGTATTAATAAACTGAAAAATACTCCAATTTTCTGTTAATGTGCCTAATAGGCATACAAAAGTCACTACAAAAGTTTTGAGGTGCACTGTATTATGGTCCATTATTTAACTTCCAAGAAACACAGTCCTCAATGCCCTTTCTTATTTGCTGGTGTGAGTTTCAACTTGCTTGACTTATCAGTATTGCTGTGAGGGTTTCATTTCTTTCTGCCCACATGGATTTTACATTTCTTGATTTTTGTGTGTCTCAAAATTTTCATAATGACCCAAATAAGATATTTCAGTTTCTTTTTAAAAATTTCTTCTCTCCAGAGTTATCAACCTATGAACCCACTGAATGTTAAAAGGTAGAAAAGCGATCAAAGGCTTCATCTTACATGGATGCAAGAGAGGACATCATTACTTTCACAAGATTGTACAATTATTTACTACTAAATTAATGTCGACCACCAGTCACTGCAATGCTACACTTAGCTAACGTTTTTTTATTTTAGATTGCCAATACTTTCTTGTTGTGTCAAGGTTTGTTTCAATTGGTAGTTTCAAAGTTCACATGGAGGATTTTGCTAAGAAGCTGAAGGAGGAAGAACAACTGGCTGGCCATGATCTTCACCATTCTTCCTTGAAGTTACAACTTGTAGGTAGGACATTACCCTGTTTTATCTGTCTATGCTGCCGCCCCCGCCTCCTCCCAACGTTCTTCTCTTTTCTGCAAGTGACTGAAGGAACCTATTCATGAAACCATTGACACAGATGTTCTACCATGTCATTATATGTATAAGTAAAAGGACAGTTCCCCAGACAATGTTATGGATGGTGAGGTGTTCAAAAGGGAAGGGCAAGTACACAGTCACTAAAAGCACAGATGTGATTTCTAATCTCTCCCCTACATACACACACAAACACCAATATCAGTTGTGTGGATTTGTTAATCTCCTGCTTATAGGTACCATCTTTGCAAAACATAAATGATTCATCTCATAGAACATAAAGAGATTTAAATGGAATAAGGTATACATGCATATGAAACCAGTCTCACAGTGCCAGGCACAGAATATTGATAATAATTATTGTGTATTTATTATATGTCCAATACCATTCAAAGTGTTTTCATTCATTATTTCATTTAACCTCAGAAGCCAAAGACCATATTTATTTTTATTACTGTGCCATACTACACCTAATTGCTATCAAATGCAGCTTTATATTGTAAAGTATCAATCAATGCCTTGTTATAACTGCTTCATACAAGTAATGTGTAATGGGCAGACTCCTGTGTATGTACAGAGATTGAGGATGGGGGATTCTGATCCCCACTTCTATCTCAAAAAACATAATTATTTCTATCTCTAATAGTACTTTTGAATCTATCTTCTATCACAGGGCAAATACCCACAATAAGCATTTACTGTGTCCCATTAAATCTGTACCTCATCAGTGATGAGAGACACGATTTTCATGCTCCACTGATGTTTTTCAAATGCCAATTAAAATATAATGCAATAATTTTTTATTGCACTGATGGTAAGATATGCTGTTACTAAATAGATGTTAGAAAGTAAAAAAAGAAATATGAATCTTGGAATCAAAGAAATACAATAATAGTGGCTGGTTTCTATTCTAAGACATGAAGACCATATCCTCTTGTCCACATATTTTGAATGAAATTGTCAATTTATTCTATGCTGACATATTAGGTAAAATTGTTCATTTAATTCTTCATTCCTGTGTGGCAGTATTATTCATCTGTGCCCTTACTTTAACTGCCTGGAGAGTCTTTCTTTGTCCCTTGACATTGTGCTTCTCCATAAGACTTGACTAGGTGAATGCAGGATTCTTCAAACTTAGAATTGAGCTGAAAATTTAGCCCACAGAGACGTACAGTGTGTACTGTTTCCAAGTGGTCTGGAAGGCCTGATTTTTCTTTGCCACTATGGGGCTTCTTGAAAGAAGACACCTCTCTTTACTCCCAGGATCCTGAAATATAGTGACATGTTTGGTGTACTAGGTTTACATTAATAAGCTAGATAACTTTAGTATTTTTTCACAATCATTTTGAATATTTTTAGTAATGGGAAATTATCCATTATTAGCAGTTTTTAATCTCTTCATCCTTTTTTTTTTCCTTTACTTTTTGGAACTCTTGCTCAGGACATAGTTTGTCTTTTGTTCCACTTTCTAGAAATTTTTTTTTCTAATCTCCCATTCTTCCCCCTACATTTTACAATTTCGTGTGTGTATGTATGTGTGTGTAAGGACTCCTCCTAAAACAAAATTAGTTTTGTTTTTTAAATAATATCCTGCATTTTATTATTTCATTTTGCTATTGTAGAGATAATTAAGATAGAAATATAACAGATTAATAAATTTAATATGTTATTCCTGTATTTTCTGCTTTACTTGAATTTCTTGTATTTCATTTTTGTCTATTCTTTTTCTAAACGTCTATTAATCTCTGCCTTTCATGTTATAGATTTCTGTGCACTCTTATTGTTTTTTGACTACACGTTCATATCTGAGTAAGGCATCTGGAAGCATAAAGAACACTTTCTGTTTCAAGGTCTCTAAACATTTTCTTTTGCTGTAGTCAGTACTCTGGAGAGGTATCTCCCAATTTTCTGCCTGGAGAACATCCTGCAACAGCTGAACCCAATCAAAACGTGTTGCTGGGGGTGGGGGGTGATTTCACCATTTGGTTTGATTTTAACTGCGTCCTTCTGCTGTCAGTAGGGCACCTCACCTTGACCCTTAATTGCAAATACTATTTCTAAATTCAGGATCTCTCTGATTCAATTTCTTCTAAAGGACACTTACTTGCTTTGAAATTGGAATTTTATGGGTGACACACTTTAATACATTACTAATAAATGGAACTGTATGTGGAGAAGAAGGAGGACAAGATGGCTTCAGTATAACATGATAGAGGGGTAATCACCGGGATGGATTAGAGAAAGAGGATCTGAAAGTCACACTGGCCCTTCTGTAGAATTTAAACAACACTATTATTTTCCAGCCCTGGAATGTCCACAGCTTCCCAAAGTCTCTGCTGCCTCCCATTCCAGGGCCTAAGATTCAGCAGAAGGAAAGATGTTGGAGCCATCTTTGCAAACAGTTCCATTTCAGCTTTCTCTCTTCTGAGTAAGATGCCTTCCAATCCATTCTTATCCCTCCCAAAATGTGTTAAAGTTCTCCCCCTTTCATTTTCTTTTCCCTCACTACTTTATACCTTTTACTTTATCAACTGAAGTTTTAACAGCACTTGACAAAGGAGATGAGGTAAGTAATTCTGTTTAATCCATCAATTTAACTAGAATTTGGGGACTTTAACAAATGGCATAATAAAGATGCATAATATGCTTGTAATTTTTAAGGGTGACACGAAAGTGGGAGAAATATACAACATTGAATGATCACATCATAGTTTCAAAATTTCTCAGCAACTTGTTATAGAGCTGAATCTACTGAATTTAATAAATGTAATTTAACCAAGGTGAGTATAAATTTGGTATAAGTTCAAAAA
This sequence comes from Perodicticus potto, assembly GCA_963574655.1. Lineage (NCBI taxonomy): Eukaryota > Metazoa > Chordata > Mammalia > Primates > Lorisidae > Perodicticus > Perodicticus potto. The sequence continues at coordinate 26,781 of CAUYRH010017651.1, forward strand.
AATCAATTGCTCCATACGAGATACAAGGATATAAATAACACTATGAGTATAGGTGACTTAAGGCTGACTTTGCATCATCAGTGTGCCAGGAATGCTAACAAAGCCAATATGCTCTAACATACATTAGTAGAAGTAGAAGTTCAGGTGCACTTTGTATATATCAGCACACTTGGAATATTCTGGGCAATGTACTAAATAAGGTATACTATAAGGTGTATATGAAGGAGAAGGAGAAAGATTTAGGATTTGACATTTTTATTTTGCTATTTCTGGGCTAGTGTACCCTAGAAGGGTAAAAATTCATGAGTGGAGGAAAATTGCCTTCAGATATTTTAAACACCAATTTGTGGAGCAACATAAACCCTATGTACCATTAGAAATTAAGTGCCGAGTACATGAATAAAATTAATGAAAGGCAATGTTTCGTCCATTATAAAAGAGAAGTGTTGATCAATTCTAGATTTCTGATGGGTCAATGATGGTTAAAAATGAAGGTATGTTGTCATTACAGTGCTTGACTTTTGAATATTTATGTCAAGCAGACTTTCAGAGGATACTTACTTTCTAACTGTAATAAGGCTCAGCTCCTTCTAAAAGACAACGAGGCAGCAGCTCCTATTAGTTCCATTTTCATTTGAGACAAATGAGATTCAGATGAACCCCCAAGGTCATAGAACTAGTTAATTAAGATTAAAACAAAGATTTTTTTACTCTAGGGCTTCTTCTTCTTTATTTTATTTATTTATTCATTTTTTGAGACAAAGTCTCACTTTATTACCCTTGGTAGAGTGCTGTGGCATCACAACAACCTCCAACTCCTAGATTTAGGTGATTCTCTTGCCTCAGCCTCCCAAGCAGCTGAGACTACAGGCACCGGCCACAATGTCCAGCTGTTATTTTGTTGCAGTTTGGCCGTGGCCGGGTTTGAACCCTCCACCCTCTGTATACGGGGCCGGTGCCCTACCCACTGAGCCACAGGTGCCTCCCAGGACTTCTGCTCTTAATCTTCCAGGATCCAGACGTCTCAGATTAGTGTGATCTTTCTCTGTCCAGCCCAGACTCTTTACCGCATCCCACCATGATCACCCCTTCTCCTTAACACTTGTGAGCTCTGTGAACTCAATAGCTTTGTGTTGGAGACTCTTCCTAAATGTTGCTCATTGAAATAATATCTGAAAGGATGGAGAACAAACTATTTGTCTGGCCAGAGAGGATGGAATATATCAGCAGCTTGGAGGGACACAGCACTGTCCCAGAAGCCCAGAGTTGCAGCCTCCAGCAGAGTCAAAGGGTGACCAGAGCTTCAGGCCCCAGAGAGCAGAAAGGACCCCTTCTCTGGGGGACTTGAGGAGATATGGGAACCCTCAAAAGGCTAACACCTACTTCTCCCACCACTACACATTCCCCCAAGAGGAAAAATGAAATGGGGGGGATACAGGGGAAAGACTGGATTTCTTTTTTTCTCTTTTAAATGACATAATTGTACATATTTATGGGGCACACAGTTATGTTTTGGTACATGTATTATAATATCTAGTGATCAGATCAGGGTAATTGGCATCTCCATTATCTCAAACACGTATTATTTCTTTGTTTTAGGAATGATCTATATGCTCCCTCTAGCTACTGGGAAACTATATGCTATTGTTAACTACAGTGTGATAAAACACCAGTACTTATTCCTATGTAGGTGTAATTTTGTATCCTTTAACAAATCTCATCCTATTTCTCTCCTCCACCTGCCCTTCCCAGCGTCTAGTATTTTCTGTTCTACTTTTTTACTTCTATGAGATTTACTGTTTTAGCTTCCTCATGAGTGAGAACATGTGGTGTTTAACTTTCTGTTCCTGACTTATTTCATTTAACATAATGTCATCCTGCTCCATCCACATGGCTGCAAATAATATCATTCCTTTTTATGGATAGTATTCCATTGTGTATATATACACCACATTTTCTTTATCCATCCATCTGGTGTCAAACACTTAGGTTGATTTCATATCTTGACTATTGTGAATAGTGCTGCCATAAAGATGGGGTGCAGATGTCTGTTCGATATACTGATTTTCTTTCCTTTGGACAAATGCCAGTAGTGGGACTGCTGGATCATGTGGTAATTTTTTTTGTAGTTTCTTTGAGGAACTGCCACACTCTTCTCCATAGTGGTTGTAATAGCTTACATTCCTAGCAATAGTGTATAAGAGATACCTTTTATCTGCATTCTCATTAGCATTTGATTTTTTTCATCTTTTTGACAATAGTCGTCCTAATAGGGGTGAGATGATACCTCATTGTGGTTTTGATTTCCATTTCACTGATGATTAGCAATAGTAAACATTTTTTGACATATTAAATATTTGCTGGGGGCACTATTTGTATGTCTTATATCTTGTTTAGGTAAATGTCTGCTCAGATCATTTGCCCATTGTAAAAATTAGATTTATTTCCTGTTAAGATTTCTGAATTCCTTGTATGTTCTGGATATTAATTCTCCATTGGGTGAGTAGTTTCCAAATATTTTCTTCCATTCTGTAGGTTGCCTTTTCACACTGTTGATTATTTACATTGTTGTGCAGAAGCTTTTTAGTTTGATATAGTACTGTTTGTTTATTTTTGCCTTTGTTTGCCTTAGGCATTGGAGGTCTTATTTATAATATCTTTTCCAAATCCATGTCCTCAAGTGTTATCTCTCTATTTTTTCCTAGTAATGTTATAGTGTTGAGTCTCCCATATAGGTCTGTGATCAATTTAAATTTAATTTTTGTATGGGTGAAAGGTGGGTATTCAGTTTTATTCTTCTGCATATGAATATCCAAGTTTCCTGGCACCATTTATTGTAGAAACTATGCTTTCCCTGGTGAGTGTTCTTTATACCTTTGTCAAAAATAAGTTGACTGTAGTTGTGTATAATAATTTATGGGTTCTCTATCTTGTTTCATTGGTCTATGTGTCTGTTTTTATGTCAATACCATGCTGTTTTGATGACTGCAGATTTTTAGTATATTTTGAAGTCTGTAGTGTGGTGTCTCCAGCTCTGTTCTTTTTGCTCTGATTGCTTTGACTATTTTGGATCTTTTGGGTTTCCATTCAGATTATTTTTTAATGTCTATAAAGAATGTCATTAGTATTTTAATAAGGATTCCATTGAGTCCGTAGGTTTCCTAGGTAGTATGTCCTTTTTAACAATATTAATTCTTCTGATCCATGAAGGTGATCAGAGTTTTGTATCTTGATTCTGCAGTCTGCAATTTCACTTCAGTATTTATCATTTTTAAGAGTTTTTGGTAGCGTCCTTGTGTTTTTCTAAATATAGGATCATGTATCTGAAGTCAGGGGCAATTTGACTTCCTCCTTTCCAATTTTGATGCCCTTTATTTTTTTCTCTGCCTAATTTCCCTGGCTAGGACTTCTAGAGCTGTGATGATTAAGAGTGATAAGAGTGAGCATAATTGTTTTGTTCCAGTTCTTAGAGGAAAATATTTCAGCTATTTCCCATTTAGTATCATGTTTTCTGTGGACTTGTTATATATGACCTTAATTGTGTTGAAATCCTTTTATTCCATAACAAATTTTTAGGAATTTTTAATCACAAAAGAGTGTTGAATATTGTTAAGTGCCTTTTCTACATCTATCATTATAATCATATAGTTTTTGTCCTTCATTCTGTTAATGTGATGTATCACTCATATTAACTAGCTTACATTGAACCATCCTTGAATTCCTGGGAAAAATCCCACTTGATTAAACTTTATTGTCTTTTTGATGTGTTGTTAAATTAGTTTGCTACTATTTTGTTTTTAATTTTTGTGGCTATTTCATCACAGCAATTGGCCTGAGGTGTTCTTTTTGTTATGTCCTTGTCAGATTTTAGCATCAGGGTTATGCTGGCCTCTTATAAGAAGTTAAGAAGAGATCCCCATGCTTCAGGTTTTGGAATAGTTTGAGACAAATTTTTCTTTTTTAAAGGTTTTATAGAATTCAATGTTACATCCCATTTAGTCCTTGACTCTTTTCTTTGTTGGAAGACTATCAATCTCATCACTTGTTACTGGTCTGTTCAAGTTTTCTTTTTCTTCTTGGTCCAATTTTGGTCAATTGTGGCAAGGAATTTGTCCATTTCCTGTAGGGTTCAAGTTTGTTTGCATGTAGTTATTTCTCTAATGATCCTTTTTATTTCTGTGGTATCTAAGACATCTCCTTTTTCATTTTTATTTTATTTATTTGGATTGAGAAGGGACACTAAGAAAGAAGCTTCTTGGGTGGTGGGAGGAAAACTTGAACTGCTGACCCAAGAAGTCTGAAGGATATAGGTATGGAGTAATCAAAGTAACCAATGACCAATAGAAAAGGGAAATACTGCCTGGAGGCTAAGATAGGCCAAGGAAAGACTTGTAACCAACTTCAAATGGAGAAAATTTTCACAGCCCTGAAGACCTTTGCATCTCTGTCTCTCTCACCTTTTCTCTTCCAACTCTCTTTGGAAGTGCTCTAAATGTTCTCTTTGTTTTTCTAAAGAAAATTTTTCTTTGTTACACTGAAAATTTGTAGCTTACTTTTGCTTTCTATCCGTACTACCTGTGCCACTTCTAGTTTTGTTTCTAGTTTTTATTCATTTTTACATTTTTCTTTTTTTGAGATAGAGTCTCATTTTGTTACCCTTGGTAGAGTTCCCCGGGGTCATAGCTCATAGCAACCTCAAACTCTTGGGATTAAGTCAGTGGTTCTTAACCTTCCTAATGCTGCAACTCTTTAATACAGTTTCTCAAGTTGTGGTGACCCCCAAGCCTAAAATTAATTTTGTTGCTACTTCATAACTGTAATTTTGCTACTGTTATGAATTGTAATGTAAATATCTGCTATGCAGGATGGTCTTAGGTGACCCCTGGGAAAGGGTCATTCAACCCCCAAAGGGGTCAGACCCACAGGTTGCAAACCGCTGGCTTAAGCGATTCTCTTGCCTCCGCCTCCCAAGGAGCTGGGACTCCAGGAACCCACCACAAGGCCTGGCTATTTTTAGAGATGAGGTCTCACTCTGGCTCAGGCTTGTCTCAAACTCATGGGCTCAGGTAATCCACCTGCCTCGGCATCCCACAGTGCTGGGATTATAAGTCTAATCATTTTTACTTTGGATTGCTGGCTAATCATTTTTAATTTTGATTATGAGTGTGACTCGAATGAACTTTCTAGCTCAGTTGAATATTTAAAACAGGTCAACTGGGTTTGGGAACCAGGATCCCCAACCCTAAACATGGATCAACCCTATTTTTTCTTAGTCTAGCTAATGGTTTGTCATCTTTGTCTTTTCAAAATATCACTTTTTGTTTCATTGATCATTTGTACTTTTAGTATTAAATTTATTTCTACTCTGGCTTTTAGTACTTTTTCCCTTTTTCTAATTTGGAGTTTGATATGTTCTTGCTTTTATAGTTCCTTGAAATGCATCATTAAGTTGTCTGTTTGAAATCTTCCTAGGTTTTTTTTTAATGTAGGCATTTATTACTATAAACTTCCCTCTTAATACTGCTTTAACTGTGTCTAACAGTTTTTGGTAGGTTATATTTCTATTTTCATTTGTTTTAAGGACTTATCAACATTCTAGTCTTACTTTCTTCTTTATATATTGGTCAATTAGGTGCAAGATTTTTAATTTTCATGTATTTGTATAAGGTTCAATAAAAAATTACTGACATGAGGCAGACTGATGAATTGAGGAAAAGATAGAAATGTGCTTCACATGAATACAGAATACATAGGAACCTTTAAAATAAAAATTCAACTCCTCAGTGAATTACAGAGGCATTTATTTATTTGTTTATTGAGACATCTTATGGAATTTATAGCTCACAGCAAACTCAGAATCTTGGGCTTGATTGATTCTCTTACCTCAGCTTCCTAAGTAGCTAGGACTATAGGCACCTGCCACAATGCCCAGCTATTTATAGAAATAGGGTCTCACTCTTGCTCAAGCTGGTCTTGATCTCCTGAGCTCAGGCAATCCTCCTGCCTCAGCCTCCCAGAAGAGTTACAGAGGCTTTTAAAGAATAGGAGCTTGGAAACAGCAAAACAGATTATGAGAGGAAGGGAGAGGCTTGGCTAGCTAGCAGAGATGGTCTTGTTATGTGTTATATAAAAAGAATTTTATAGATAGGTTTCCTCAGAGAAAATGGATGGTAAATGTTTATTTTCACACATTTGAAGGTGTTAAACTCTCATATAATCTTTCCTTGGTCAGGTAAGAAAATATCTGTCTCCATTGATGAAGATTCTCTACAGATGCAAATTTCACCCCAACAAAAGACAGCTTTGCAGCATTTACTTCTATCTCTGTTATTTATGGTAGCCATCTGAAAATATTTCAAAGAAATACATTTTAGGATAAAATAATTCTAATTTCCTTCATATAACTTTGAATATTACTCTTATTATTTATTTCTAGTTTAATTCCATGGTGTTCAGATAAAACAGTTAATATGATTTCAAATTTTTGGAAATTTTTTCAGGCTTGTTTTGAGTCCTAACATATTATCAATCCTTGAGTATATTTCATTTTTTGATAAGAAGGTGTGTGTTTTGTAGCTGTTCGGGAAAATGTTCTGTAAATGTCTGTTTGGTCCATTTGGTCTACAGTATAGTTTAAATCAGATGTTACTGTATTAATTTTCTGTCTAGATGATTTTTTCAGTGCTGAAAGTGGAATATTGAAGTCCCCAATTATTATTGTTTCAGAATTATCTCTTTTTTAATATATAATATATCTGGATGCTCTGGTGTTGGGTGCATATATGTTTACAAGTGTTATATTCTCTTGCTTAATTTATCCCTTTTTCATAATATAATTTTGTTGGTCTCTTTTTACAGCTTTAGACTTGAAGGTTGTTTTGTCTGATATAAGTATAGCTACTCCTGTTCAGTTGATTTCCACTTGAGTGGAGTATCTTTTCCTATACTTTCACTTTCAGTCTATCAGTCTTCATAGATGAGGCAAATTTCTTGTGGGCAATATATAATTGTTTCTTTTTTCTTCCATTTAACCACCTTATATGTTTATGTTCCAAGTTACTCTTGATAGTCACAGACTTATTCCCACTATTTTATAGATTGTTTTCTGATTGTTTAGTATATTCTTTGTTCCTTACTTCCTATGGAATTGTTTATTTTTTGTTATTGGGTGGTTTTAGGACTGGGTTTCTTTCAAATCAAACAGAAAAGCATTGAACCATTTAAATTTAGAGCTTTGCTGCAATTTCGATACATATCTTTTCATCACTAATAAAACCTACCAGATATGTCTTTATATCTCAGCTTTGGTTTTATATAGATTCAATTTCTCTTCCAAAATGAATTTAAAACAAATCAAAGGATGTGGAGTGAAAGCTGCTAACACAGTCCTTTTATAGTCCCTTTGAATTCTATAGAATTTTGAAATGTCTGCATGTTACAGATTTAAAACTGATAGTTGCACTAGGTAAGTTTTGGTTAATCATATACTTCAGACTGAGACTCATGTCTACTTTAAGCCAAAATATCTCTATTCAAAATGTGACATAGCAGAGTCTATGTAATAATCCAGTTCCATAATGCTCTTTCATAAGCATTTCTGAGTTTCCTTTGAAATCGTGTCCATTCACTATGGAAAATAAATCCTTTCCATTTGTGAAAATAAATATATTTGTTTATTTTGTTGAATATTGATTTGGAATATGGCATTCTCTCTTTTCATTACTATAAAGTAAAATTCAAATTAGACTACAGAGAATTAAGGTCTTTTTATATTTACATCTTACTTCAAAATATTAACCCCAAGCTTATGTGTATCTCAGTGATATCCAGTCACTTTAAACAGCCTTATAAGTTTTATGAATGATTGTTTGGCTTGGTTTTGTATGAAATAGTTAAATCCCTGGCTTTTGCAGGATGAGGATAATTAAAATTATGACATAAAAAGAGATCATGAGGTCAGTGACAACTGCCTGGTGTCATGTAAGTTACTTTCCACTGAAAGCTACACTAACCCAGATGACCTTCCTGCCAGCCACAGGGCAGAGGAAAAGTAAAAAAAGGAGCCCCATCTAATCTCAGCTCCCTCAGGAAATTGTTCTTTACACACTGAAATAGAATATACAGCTCTTAAAAAGTGCTTCCTTAGCACTTATTCACTTCTTACTTGGAAAAAGTAGTGTTAGAGATACTGAAGTATAGACTATATGACACACACACAAAAACAGTCACTCTTTCCACACACAACCTATTATCTGGAGTACACTGAAATTTGTAGAGGCCAGCCTAGAGTAAAGGTGTGTAGGAAAAGTGGCATGAGAATACAGAGAATGAAGCATGAAGGAAAAGGTTTAGACATCATCCAGAAGAACTGGGGTCTAGGTGGCAAGCCAGTGCAGGGTATAGAGAGATCAATAGCACACTTAGTGTTTGCGTTGCAGAAGCATCACTGCTTTTCCCACATCCCATGTTGCAGACTGCCAAACCTGCATGTAATTAATTCTGTTACTAAGAAGTCTCAAGAGCTCCCTCAGTGACCTCCATGCCAAGTAAGAATTCCCATTTGACTGATGTATGGGACATTGCTTCTTAATTCTGGGATCATTATGAATAACAACTGTGTCACAGTCTTAAAATGCAGAGGGATGAGCAGGTGTTTTTATTGTAGTCATCACAATACCACTCTTCTGTCAGCAATTTGAGAGCTGTGCTTAGCTCATTTAAACATCAGTGGGAATGAGACTTTGATTGGTGAAAGCACACACACACGGATGTCTAATTATGTGATTTAACCTCCTCTCTTTCCCCAAAGAAGAAGCACTTTGACACTTGTCAGGGTTATTTTTCCAGAAGACAGTATCAATGGCTCCTCTAGAAATTACCATTGGGTAAATTTTATTCCAAGCATGATAATTGCAAAAATGCTTTGGATTTTATTTCACGTAGATTATCTCATTTCCGCTAGCTATTCGTTACATATTATTATTATTCCTATTTTACAAAAGGTGGAGATGTAATATTAAGAGGGATAAATTGCTTTTTCTTAGAGCAATATAATCAATCAACAGAAATAGAACTTAAACAAATGCATCTACTGATCACAGGCTCCTATTCTTTTTTTCCAAAGAGCAGTGGGCAAATGACAGGTTATATACAAGTTGTTAATATTCATATGAAAAGTAATTGATGCTTTGTGTCAGTTGACAAGAGAACATATTTTTTTGAGATGGGCCTGCTTGGTGTCTTCACTTCCTTTTCTATTTTTGGTCTGTTGGAATGTGGGTAATAGAGTGACATAAAGACGCTGAGGTATCCAAAGGTAGAAAATACTTTCCCAAGGACAAGTTGCATTTTTGTAATAGAAGGCAGTGCACAGGAACAGAGTGAGGCATTTCATGGTCTTGTTGGGCCCCTGGAGTGTTTATCCAATTCCTCTGCTGTCACTGAACTCAAATTGAGAATATAAATATATCACCCTCCCCAAAGTGGAAGCAGGAGACAAATGCACAAATGAGAACAAGATAAGAATTGCGATATAAAATTACACAGATATAATTTTGCAGCAAGGAACGATTTTAGGAAGCGACAGAGTTTTTATTTATAAATGTAGAGCATTCTTAGCACAGAGGGACTGTCACACTTAGTGTATTGTGATGGGGTCTCTGAACACATAACAACATTCACTTTATTACCATTTTCCTCTGGACTGATCAATAGAAGGCTTTGGCTTCCTCGAGATGTTTACAGAGAGTGTCACAATTGAATAACGTGAAATGTTCTTTTATTTTCCTGTTGTCTGTTCCACTGTCTGATTTCTTGTGGGTATTTTAAAAATTTACCAGGGCTTACTTTCTAGTTCTGAACAGCTAGGTAGTCAAGAGGAGCAGGTTCATCACATATAGATCTGTTAAATCCCCAGATATGTGTCACTCACATTATCACAGACATTAAGAAAAGGCATAGAGTTATTCAGAAAAAGGGAAATGTGAGGATTCTAGGGTAAAAAAAAGTATTAGAAATCCTTGCTTTTATTTATTTCTTCAGTCGTGTAGGGTTTGGTTCGAGTGAAACTATACTGACTCCCAAAATACAGCATGAACATCACAGCTCTATTTCACAGAAGAACAAAAGTCAGAAAAGGCACTGGATCTCTGGGATGTCAGTTTTCTGCTCTTTTAGATGTATGGTGGAGAGCAGTAGAGAAAGAAGCGGGGACCTGTAAAATGATTTCTATATTCTCTTCCGTTCTGTTATTATATACCAGACACCAAAGCTGGAATTTTCTTTTTTTTTTCTCCCACGTGCTGGGGTTGTTGTTGTCATTTCACAGGAATGCCTTAAATTCTAGGATCATAGCCAAGTCTCAAACTCAAATCTGATCACAAATTGAGCAATGTTATTAATCAGAACTGTTTGGTTTGGAGATGACAGAAACCCAACTTTACCCAATTTAATCCAAAGAGGTAATTTACAGGCTTACATAAGAGATGGAAATTAGTATTAGACAAGGTGGCTGAGTCTCAAAAACTGAACACACTCAGGATGTTCCCGGAGTCCATTTTCTTCCCACCTTGCTTCACAGCATCAGTTTGTCAACTGGATAATCAACCCAGCAGTCCATAAGGTCACTGATGACAGAGTAGGATTGAGACTCTACTCCTCTGTAAATGTCCTGGGGAGGATTCACTGGTCCAGCTTAGATCAGGTGCTAGTCCGTACACCAATGGGCTGTGATTATCAGATGAATTACCATTAATATAATTGCCCTAGCTTGCTTGATCAGAGGCCCTTCAATGGTGGAAAGAACAAAGAGGGCGGCTTGAAATATTTTGGACCCCACCGATAAGAGAGGTGAAGTGAAAGTTTTATCTCTGACCATGTACAGGTAAGTGATCTGACGAGCATGCCATTATTGGTAGCTCCCCTGATCTTGGAGAAATCTATACCCTCATGAACCCATGACCATTGCCATTAGTCACAATGCACCACACCCCCCCCTAGAATATCCTGCACCCAAATATGCTTCATCAAACCTTGTCAAAACTCATCTTTCTAAGAATGCAGGAGAGCAACCACAATTACTACCTGACTCGTACATCATCATGAAAAGGAACAAGATTGGAGTGGAAAAGAGGAGCTATTGCATTATTAACAAGAAAATTTTAGAAGCCACATACCAACATTTTCAAAAATGTAAACTAGAAAATGACGATTAGTGAAAATTCAAAGAAAATATAAAAACTGACCCAAAACACTAAGGAAACATTTCTCCACAAATTTCTCTAAAACCACCCTAACTAAACATTTGAACTTGGTAACACCATCATGCTTGATATAGCCAAAAAGACACAGAAAGAGGCCTTTCCAATAGTATAGTTGCTTAAAATTCTTTGAAAAGGAAATTCTGGGAACACTTCTGCTTTAAATGATCAGATAATTATTGGATGTAATAGCCTGGCAAAACCATTATTCTCTGCAGTCTGGAAGAGCTGCCTGATAGTAAGAAGTTGGGGGTGGGGGGAGAAGAAATGAGACAACAGAAAGGTGATTTGGATTTGTCTAGATTTGGGCTTGGTGGCAATGGAAATCCTCTGATTTCTTATTACTCAGATTGACAGCACTGAGCAATGGTGGCAGGAACATCCTCCTAGAAGATAAAGTGGCAACATTGGTGAGCACTTGGCCATATTCATGAAGGAAACATGTGACTGACTCCTGCAGATAAAGCACAAGAGGAAGAAAAGCTCAGAATAGGAACAAAGCCTCCTATTGACACTATGTTGTGAATTTATGTATACTATTTTCTTATGATATGAAAGATTCAAACAAGAAAATATTAAAATCCGACAAAATTTATATGAGCTCTTAGGTGATTCCACCTGTGATGCATATTAAAATCACCCTGAAAACTTTGAAAATTTCCAGTCACAATGTTGTGGTCATCTGAAGAATGGTTTTTTTGTTCCCAGTTAAAATATTGGAACTTCTGCAAGTAGGATTCCTGTCTCCTCACTATCTATAAAGGACCCTGAATTCCATTGTGCAGTCATGGTTAAGAACCACTGCCCTAAATCAATACTGGGTAAATAAATTTCCCCTACTTCAAGAATAAGCAGAGCAAGTACATTCACCAGAATTGATTCACTGCAACCCCAAACTATAGGGACTACTAGAGGAAATAGAGGAGAAAGGCCAGGTTACAGTTCTTAATTATTATTACTGTTTTTAACATTTAACCTTTGTGGTTGCCATTCCACAGAAAAAAATCACACAGTGTTAGCTCTGAAATATCTCTCTTGTGTCAATCATTGTTTTCATTCTTCATCTGACGAATAAAGACATGGAAATATTTCAAAGTAAAATCTCCTGTTTGCCAAATATACATTTTAGCAGCAGCAATGTTGTCTTCATCGGAAGAATAGATTCTTTTTCCAGTTAAAAAGCTAATTTCATTTTGACCCTGATTAATTAAAAAAGTAGAAAGAGGAAAAAATATATAAATGAAGTTACCAGTCCAAGGCAGCACAAACATAATAAAACTCAGACAAAGATTAAAAACTAGTATGTGTAATGAAATGAGTCCTTAGCCTCAATTAGTCATTAAATAAACACGATCAGCTCATGTTGACAAAGAAATTGTAAAAACAAATAAGCTTAAAAAGTTAAAAATTACTTACACAAGGTTTAAAATATGCCTTTGGAATTTGAGACTAAAGACTAATGTCATGGGAAATTTTAAGTCATGTGTTTGCCTCTCACAGAACATATAAAATGTATATCTTTTTGCATCATACATATTCAACTAGTTCATGTTTTCAGGAATAGATTGTGCATAAAATTAAAGAACTCTGTAAAATTCAAAGAAGCAGAACAAGTAGAAAATATACATTCCAAAGAATATTGCAGGCAATGGCATGTGGATCGGGTATAAATCATTTGGGGCATAACACCTGAAAACCTTGAGGCGTGGTGGTATAAAGAGGGACAGGGGAAGCCGTAAAATAAATGCTGTCAAGCATGCTATCGATGTGGTCAGCGGGAGCTTGACATGTTGGGGAGCTCTGTAAGTCAGTGCAGAACGAATGTCTTAGAGCTCTCCCACCTGAGAAGAAGGCTGGATATTTACTCACTCATAAATATAGCCATTGCTTGAGGACTGCTGCCAGGGAGCATTCATTCCTTAGCACTCACAGCCTGCTCCAGGCGTGGAGGATGGGGAATGGAACCACCACTCCCTAAGTGGAAGAGAGTCCCATGTACCAGCAATTGGATTAGAGATGTAAAGGGCCAGAAGGTAGGTATTTTAAGCTTTGTATGCCACATATGGTTTTTGTCATGCATTTTTCTTTTCCTTCTTTTACTTCTTTTTTGGGGGTAACTCTTTAAAAATGTAAAAATCTTTTTTAGCTTATATAAAAAAACAGGTGCTGTAGTAAATTTTTTTCTATAGCTCATAGGCTAAAAATAAACACTATTTTTTATAAAAGGACTACAGCTTTGCTAAAACAATCAATGAAATGAGCTGAATCTCCAAAGATGAAGATAATCTTTGAATGGAAAATACTTATTTTATATTGTTTATATAATATATTTAAATAAAATGATTACTGCACAAATAATTGTGCAGGCATAGCAGATGATCAAGAACAGGTATAAGGCAGGCAAGAACAAACAAGGTAAAGTTTAAGGCATTGAAGAAGTAAAGTTATTTTCTGTTAGTAAATGTAGTAAAATGTAAAATCCACTGTGGAAAATTGTAGTGAACATTTTCCATTTGACAAGTGAGAAACAAAAGTCAAGGAAAAAGAAAACCATGCTGAAAGGTGATCAGCAAGTATTGGAATGCCGTGTGAGAACAAAAACCGATACCTTTTGAAGATGATAACTACCTTTAGTAGCTGCAATGAATTCAGATTGATGTTCAGCATATGATTTTAAAAAATATTATTTATAAATATAACTTAAAAAATAAAAAATCTGCATGTGTATGTATACTTACTAGATATGAAAGGAGGGAAAAAACAGAAATACAGAGTTAAAGGAAATAAATATACAGTAAGAACCAATTTCACATGGTCAGGTGTTAGATTAACAAACAATAATATTAGAGCAGTTGTTACAAATCTGTTTACAAAACTAAAAAATGTTTAAAAATTAATGAGGAAATAGAGACTCCCCAAAAAGAAAACTCTGTGTGTGTGTGTGTGTGTGTGCATGTGTGGGTGACCAAATGGAGATTATTGACCTAAAAGGTATAATAGCAAAAATGGAATACTCAGTAAATGGCTTTAAGAGTCATTTTAATATAGCAGAAGAAACAGTCAACAGGCAGTGAACTTGAGGATAAATTTATGGAATTATCCAATTTGAAAAACAGAGAAAAAAATAACTGAGGAAAAATGACTAGAGTAACCAGGAACTGAGGCATAGCATCAAATGGCCTAACTTTTTTTAAAAAAGGAATTATAAAGTAAAGAGATATAAGTATGAGGTGGAAACAAATTCCAAGAAATTAGGCTAACCATTTTTTCATTTCTAAATTTGATGGAAAATATTTATTAACATATCCAAAAATCTCAGGTGCCTCAAGAAGGGTAAATGTGATAACAAGACAACCAAAAATTATATACCTAAACATATTAAATTAAAATGTGATTAAAACCAAATATGAAGGGAGAATCTCAGCAGGAATCAGTAGAAAATAAAACATTATACATAAAGATCAATAATAGGAATGAATGCTGACTTCTTATCAAAACTGATGGAAACCAAAATATATTAGGGAAATAATTTTTGAGGCAATCCTTTTCTAGTGACAATATCTTTCAAAAAAGGGTTTATGACATTAAGCTATTTTTATTTATTTATTTATTTTTTGGCAGTTTTTGGCCAGGGCCAGGTTTGAACCCGCCACACTCAGTATATGGGGCTGGCACCCTACTCCTTTGAGTCACAGGCACTGCCCACATTAAGCTATTTTTAGATAAGAAAGAGCTACTTTTACATAATTGCCAGAAGACTACATTGTGAGAAACCGTAAAGGATATTTATGAGGCTTAAGATAAATGACATTTATCGGGAGAAATAAAGAGAACCAGAAATGGTAAATGAGAATGTAAATATAACCATCCATTCATGGTTAAAAAAAAAATGTTAAAAATATAGGGAAATAAAAGAAAAAGAAAGGAAAAAAAATAGTTCAGAAAACTAGGAAAAGAAGGCATATTCCTCAACCTATGGTGGGCATTTACAAAATACGTACCAAAAATATGCTTAATGATTAAAAATGGAATGCTTTATTCCTGATAGCCTTAACTTGAACCATCAACAAGTATATGGATGGAGAAAAGGTGGTATATCTATACAATTATATACGGTTCAGCAGTCAAAAGAATAAACACACACACACAGATAAATCTTAAAAACAGTATCCAGAGAAAAAGAATCCAGACATAAAAGACTACATATGGTATGGTGTGTTTCATATGTAATGTTAGTACCTGCAAAACTAATGTATAAAAGTAACATAAAGATTCAGAAATCAGTGGCTGCTTTATACATAGCAGGGATTATTGCGTGCAGAAGCCATAGAAAACTTTGTGGGGTGATTGAAATGCTTTCTATCTTGAAGGACCTGTGCTTAACAAGTGTATACATTTGTCAGTACTGAGACTGTCCATTGGAATGGACTTTCCTTTTATAAACTATATTTAATAAAATTATCATTAGTAAAATTAATAAATTATCCTTCAATAAAATTGATTAAAATGTATAATGCTAAATAAAATATAAGTTACAAAACAACTTATTCTTTCTGGCCAAAATTATATAAATATGTAGATGGTAGAAAATAGATCTAGATAAAAAGATCTGTAGAGATAGTAGAAGTCAAAGAAAGAGTGAAAAGCAGTGCAATACCAACCATGGCATGTAACAGATCTCTGGTAATATTTATCTTTTTCATTATAATTGATAAGCTTACTGTAATTGACTAATTTGGCTAAAAACGAACATGCCTTAGTTTGCTGTAAGTTCTATTAAGACAGCTATGAAAAAAATAAATAAAATACGTGATACATAGTAGATTTTCAGGATGTTTTAGATAAGAAGTTCCTTTTAGCACTTTCTTTCCTTTTTATGCTTTCTTTTACCACCTCACTCTCTATTTCCAGTCTCTTGTGCATTTACTTCAGTTTTCCTTTATTCCTAATGTATTACACATTCATTCCTCCAGATCTACATCTGACAATGTTTGACGAAAGCCTTTTCCTCAATTTAATTCAAGGTGATGCAAGAAATCTCCAAGGAACTAATTATCAAGTTTGCACAATACTGAAGCTAACAGAGCTAGACACAAAAACAAGAGGATAAGGAAACAGAATGGATCTCCACTTTAATTGAATTTTTTTCATTTTTCCTGACTTTAACTCAGTCAGTACCATAATTTTTCTATGCCTCCTGGGATATCAAAGTCCGTGAGCCGGGAGAGACACTCTGGCTTTGAACCACAATGACAAACTTGTTCTTGACAGAACCTCTCAGTGGCAGGCCTGGAGGAAAGCACTGTTTGCAGAAACTTGCGGTCACGAGCCAAATCTATGTTGTATTCTCTTTGAGAGAACAGCTGGGAAGGCTCTCCTTTTCTCAGCTGGCCTCTAAGAAAGGCAAATCTTTGTTTGTGATCCTCCCTTTGAGGAACTCAGGAACTCCCCCAGGAAGTTCCTCCCCCAGGAACTCAGTTCATCAATTCTGGCAGAGAGTTTGTTCCCTCAGAGAGAAAAGGCAGAGATCACCACACTGGTGGATGGCACAGTCATGATCAGCTGATACTGAGAGGTAACCAGAAGCAGAAAACAACAAAAAACTTACACTTTGTAAAGTGTTTGCTCCCATAAATTTGTGTATTTCTCCTCTCAGGAAAATGTTGCTAACCCTCCCCCAGCAATGCACACAGAGAAATACAGTACAAAAAGACAGAAAAGGATGTTGCCTCTATTTGCCAGCAACTGGATGTTTTAGGCACTAAATTCATTAAAATGAAATAAATACTTTTATCGGAATAAAAAATCGAAATCACAAAAGTTACGACATCAATATAAGATTGATTGTATTTCTGTCGGCTAACAAGAAACAACAGGAAAATGTAATAAAAATACCACTTTTTTTGAAGATATAAAATAACTAAAACTGTTGTTTAAAACTAAATTTAACAAAATACGTGGACTATCTGTAACTAAAAATTACAAAACATTTGCCAAGGGAAATTAAAGAAGATCTAAATAAATGGAGAAGGACAGCAAGATGGAATGCATGACTGACTATTGTCAAGATTGCTCCCACATTCTTCTAAAGCTTGTGTTTTCAACAGCAGCATTTTCACCCCACGAGGAAGTTAACATTGATTGTTAGGAGGCAAAACCTTAGATATTACAATGGCTTGTCACTTTCCAAAGCTCAACTCTGCCTGACAAAACTTTATTTCTTTTTTTAAAAAAAATATGTTTGGCTAGAAGGAATTTAAAATGATTTTTTTTCCTAAAAAATTGAGAAACAAAGACCTAAAAATTCAAGATAATTACAACAAAAATTTTGGCTGGATTTTGATAAAACAACTAGATATGTCCAAAATGAATATGGAAACTCAAAAGCCTTCAAATAGTTAAAAACAAAGAAAGACTTCTGTGAAAGAAGAAAGTTAGAAGACTCAAGACATCCATTTTGGATCAAGGACGAAGGGGCTTAGAAACAAGTCCTCCAAAATGAAGACTCCAGAAGCAAAAGTTTTTCTCTGAATCTTAACTTTCCTCCACTTTCTCAGTCCCATTCTCCCCTGAAGCCCTAGAAACCAGAATCCCCCTTTATCCCCAAGGTCATCATAAAAGACAGAACCCTTTTATCCCTAAAGTCAGCCATAAAACTTAACATTATTCTGTGTAGAAACCGTCCGTAAAAAATTTATAAGAATTTATCTGACCCACCTGGCTTGACTATAGGTCATAAGACCCCCATTCCCACACCCAGAAGAGGCCTTGCTGGGTTTCCCCACTGAGTCAGCTATTAACATTGGATTATACCTTTTTTGTTCACATTTCTGCACAGCTGTCCATACTGTGTTGAACCTAAGCATAAAAAATGGACAATTTCCTCTCTTGTCTCTGGATTTTCATTCTGAAGTCTCCTGTATGTAAAAATTAAATAAATTTGTATGTATTTTCTCCTATTAATCTACCTTATGTCCATGATTTTTTAACAAACCTTCAGGAGTCTAGGCATGTGGTCTTTACATGGGTTTAAAAAAAAAAAATAGAAAATGTTAGAGAAAGAAATTTACACACATAAGGTCATTTGTTTTGACAAAGTTACCATGGTAATTCAGTAAGAAAAGTGTAATCTTCTAAAAATGTGGTGCTGAAGCTACTTTATATCTATATGTAAAAAACCAAATGGGTTGTACATTATATCATAACCAATACTTAATTTGAGATTGATAATATAAATAAACATGAAAGCCAAAACACTAGTTTCTAGATGAAAGCATAAGTGAATATTTTTGTAACCTGAATGTATGCAGGGATGTTTTGAATGAATGAAAAACACTCTACATCACAGAAAAAGTTGATGAATTAGTGAGCACTAAAATTTAAAAATGTCTTCAAAAGACACCATTTAGAAAATAAAAAGACAACTCATGTACTTGGAGAAAATATTCTCAATGCAAACATCCGTTACATACCCACCATCATACCCACACGCATATGAATGTGTATTTGTAACGTCTGATATGTATGTATAAAAATGTGTGTCCTAAAAACAGACATAAAAATAGACAAAATATCCAATATCCAATTAAAATGAGAAAATACCTTAAACAGATACTTTACAAATAAGGTTTTCTAAAAGACAGGATAAAATGTTCAACCCAATTTGTCATCAAGGAAATATAAAATAAACCACAATGTGATATCACCACACAACCACTAGAATGGCTCTTATGGACAATTCCAATTGTTCACAGAGACAGGAAATGACTCATAGCCTCATGTTTTTCTAAACAGACTTTAAAGTGGTACAAACGTTTTGGCTAACAGTTGGTGGTTTGGTATAAAGTTTACGTATGCTTACTACACAATGCAGCAATTTTATGCTTAGAAATTTTCCCAAGAGAAATGAAAGCTTATTCACAGAAATATCTGTATAGGAATGCCCATATTTTATTGATATTTTCCCAAAGATGGAATAAACTTTTATGTCTATGAACAAGAAAATGGATTTAAAAATAACATATTTATACACTGGGATACTCTTCAGCAGTAAAAGAAAATGAATTAGTAATACACGAAACAAAATTATGCTGAATGAAAGAGACCAGAAACAAAAGTTTCCCTTTATATAACATTCAAGAACAAGAAAAGCTATTATGATAAAGATCAAAATGTTGGTTGCCTCTTTGATAGGAAAGAAGAATAAAGAAGCTTTATGAGCTGATGACATGGTAGATACCAGTATGCATATACTGGATTTAAAACAACTTATTGAAAAATACACTCAAAATTTTTCTTGCATTTCATGTAAATGGTGCACAAATCTAAAAATTAATGTGTATGGGCTGGGCATGATGGCTCATGCCTGTAATCTACCACTTTGGGAAGCCTGGGAGGGCTGATTGCTTGAAATCAGAAGGTCAAGATCAGCGTGAGCCAGAGAGAGACCCTGTCTCCACTAAAAGTAGAAAAACTGAGGTAAGAGGATCTCTTGAGTACAGGAGTTTGAGGTTGCTGTCAGCTATGATGCCATGGCACTCTACCCAGGGTGACGGAGGGACTCTGTGTCAAAAAAATAAATAAATAAATAAAGAGAAAATGAATAAAAATTAATACAAAGGACAGAAAGAGAACCTAAAAATCAAAATGCAGTGGAAGGCTACATCAAAGGAAAAAAAAAAAAAAAACAGACAAGGCCAAAGCATAGGATTTTGGGATGCACACTTGTGTGATAACACAAAATCAATGCAAAAAAAAAAAAAAAAAAAAGAAAAAGAAAAAAGAAAAGAAAAGAAAAGAATTACTAAAAGTTAAGAGAATATTTGCTCTAAAAATAATAGAAGGGCTTTTACTAGGACAGGGTATTGTGGAGAGATTCTAGAGTAGCTGGCAATATTTCTTGAGATGACGAGTCATGTGTTAATAAGGATGTGTTAAGAAAAACATTTGAGTGGGAGGTCACGGCTAAGACAGCCCCAGTGCCTCGGGTTCCTACACGAGCAAACGGAGACCAATATAAACAGTAAAATGAAATTTAAACTTAACCAATCATGAACTTCCAATTAACCTCTATCTGGGCACCATAAACTGGATCATTCTCAAATAAGGCAACTCCTAGCTGTAGCCAATCAAGTAATTTCTTTACTTTTGCTTCTGTGTTCCACTTAAGAAAGCTTACTGCTCAACCTGCTTCGCAGAGACCGCCAAGCCTTTTCTGGTTCTAAGAGATGTCCAATTTACGAATTGCTCTTTGCTCAAATAAACTCTGCTGAATTTTTTTTTTTTTTTATTAAATCAGAGCTGTGTACATTAATGCAATCATGGGATACAGCATGCTGGTTTTATATACAATTTGAAATATTTTCACCAAACTGGTTAACATAGCCTTCACAGCATTTTCTTAGTTATTGTGTTAAGACATTTATATTCTACACTTAGTAAATTTCATATGTACCCTTCATATTTTATTTTTTTAAAGACAGGAACTCTCTCTGTTGCCCAGGCTAGAGTGTAACAGCATCATCATAGCTCAATGCAACCTCAAACTCCTAGGCTCAAGTGATACTCCTACCTCAGCCTCCTAAGTAGCTGGGAACTATAGGGCCTGCCACAATGCCTGGGTAATTTTTAAAAAGTTTCTTGAAGAGATAGAGTCTTGCTATGTTGCTCAGGTTGGTTTTGAATTCCTGGCCTCAAATGATCCTTCCACTTTGGCATTACAGCTGTGAGCCACCACCCCAGCCTCACTTTGCATGTTCATTTCTATAAAGTTCACAACAGGCAAAACCCTCTGGGCTGAGAGGTTAACCCCTATTGGGGGTTGTGGCTATAAGGGGCATATGGTGGTTTCTGAGGTTCAGAAAAAGTTTTATGTTGGGTGCTGAAAAACTGGATAACTTGCTGAGCTATGGCCTCACAATTGCATATGTTTATTCATATTTGCTATACTTCAATTAAAATCTACATGGTAAAACTCTTAGGAAAATATGAATAGATTGGACCTTTCTATCCAGAAGAAAGTATTCTCCTATAAACCATAAAGTGATATACTTAATGTATTTTATTCTCTTTCTAAAAAACAACAACATTTGCAAGAACCTAGCAGCCCCTCAGAGCTTCCAGTCACTGCCCCCGCCCCCACCCAGGGGTAAAATCCATCCCTTTGTTCATGGAGCTCAGTAATTAAGATTGTTTGGCACGAAAACTGGGGGTAGATATCATGACAGAGGAACTAAAACAAAAGCCCAGAAGCGGATCCACTCGTACATAGAAACCTGATTTATGACAGTGCAGGTGGTGGAGACCACTCAAAGAGGAGGAGGCTATTTAATAAATGCTGCTGAGACAATTTGTTATTCATGTGGAAAAAACGAAATTGAATTTCGGTCTCACATCATAAATAAAAGTCACTTGTAGACGATAGTGGAGGGGATTCTCTGTATGTCCTCACTGTGTTGGGAAGTCTTGCTTAAACAAGATGCAAAGAGCACTGACCGTAAAATAAAAGATTGATACATTTAACTACCTTAACATCGAGAACTTCATTTATCAAAAAATAACATAAAGAGGGTAAAAAAGCAAGCCACAAAGTGGGAGGAGATATTTTCCACATGTGCATCAGGGAAGGAGCAGTATCAGGGTATATAAAGAATCCGTACGGAGAAGGCCCACAGCCGTGGGAAGGGGATGACAGACAGGAACAAGCACTTCCCAACACAGGAAACAGGTAAACCTATGAAAAGGTATTCAGCTTCCTGGTATTCAGGAAATGCATGTCAAAGTTGTCGTTTGGCACCCACTAGATTGGCAAAGCCTGGAACCTCAGATAGGACAAAGTGTTGGTGTTGAGGTCATCAGCAAGGCCTTGTTCCTTATTGGTGGAAATGGAAACTGGTCTGGGCACTTGGGAAAATAATTGGGCTTTATCTTGTAAACTGAACACTTGCAGGTGCTATGACCCCGTACTTCTATTCCTAGTTAAATCTTAAAGAAATTTTTCGTATGTGAGCCCAAGGAGAGAGATACTGGGGTGTTTACAGCACATAGTTCTTAGTAGCAAAAACTGGAAACAGCCCAAATGTCCATTTGATGGATGAATGGATAAAAACATGTCTGGTATATTCATAAAATGGAATTTTACACAGTGGTGAAAATGAATGAAATACGATCTACACAAACAATAGGAATACATCTTAGAACATTGAGAAAAAGCTAAGTTGCATAAGATCACGTGAAAACCCCAGAACTAATCTGGGTGTCATTTGGTGCTACATGTATGGCAGCTATGGAAAAAACTAGAGAAATCATAAACACAGAATTCAGCATCACCCCCTACACCCAGAGGGGGGTGGAGTGGCAGCAGGAAAGTCCACACACAGGAATTCCAGCTCACTGCGACACCATCAGAAAGGGGAGGTGGTGGCTCTGGGTATTCGCTGTACCCTCATATCCCAACACACTCACAGGGTTCCCTCTTCTCTAGCGCGTATCACACAGGAAGCAACATAATTAATTAAAAACAGCAGAGTCACATTTCATATGCCTGGACACGTGCACAATTTTTTGCCTGATAAAAACATATCCTCTTTCAAGAATAATTATTGTTTCATTCAGCTTCATAAACAAGGCTACAAAATTCACTTAGCAGTCTGAACTGACTTCAGAGCCGACTGCGTGGCTTGTTTCTTCCCAAGTTCTCACTTCCATTTCGCATTTGGGTCAGCTGGACGCATCTTTAGGAAGATCTCGGTGAGTGTGTCCCCTGAACTCCCATGGGCCTGGGGATGCCTACACCTTGGTTTAACATGTGGGATACAGCTCATCTGGAAGTGAGGTCCTTGGCTCATAACTAACTGTCCTTGGCCCTGGATTGGAAGGGCAGAAGCTGAAGCCAGCCTCACTTCTGCTGCCTCTGTAGGGAGCCTGTCCTTTTCTGTCCCGATGCCCAGGAAGCTAAACTCAACCAGAAATCAGCCTTTGGGAGCCCCTTGCTGAGCCAAACCCAGAGACGCTGGCCAGTGCTGCTGGGGGAGTCTGTGGGAGAACAGCCCATCATGGGGATTTGTTTTGTGACACATTAGCCCCATTACTGGGCCCCTGACCCCATGTTCCCCCTGGCCAGCCTGAACTGGCCCTCCATGTCTGGACAAACCCCTGCCTCTCTCCTCTGCATTGGGATCTGTCATCGCTGAGAGGCTTTTGGGAACAGAGACGAGCCCTGCTCCATCTGTGTTTCCTCCAACGACCGAGGCACAGACCACATGGATCTGTGAAGCTTGTTTCCCTAAATATTTAAACACAATTGCACAATTAATGAATCTCAACTAGAAATAAATCAACGGCTAACGTTTCCCAGATATTTAGATATTGATTGCAGCTTTAATCAAATGCTTCTAAATAGTCAATTAACATCACAAGGCAAATATTAATATATCAGATTTGCTTTAGTTGCTTCAAACACCTTTATAGCTAGAGAAAGCCCACATACTATGGCCCGAATTGTGTCTCCCAGAATTCATGTTGAAGCCCCAGCCCCCAAGGTGACCGTATTTGGAGATTGGACCTTTTAGGTGGGGACTGAGGCTAAATGAGGTCAGAGGGTGGGACCTGGCCTTGGAGGACTGAGGTTTTGTAATAGGAGGATGGTACTTGTGGGGTCAGGGTGCGTTCTGCTCTCCCCTGACTCCCTCCCCTGCTATCCACAAGCCAGAAGAGTCCACACCAGGACCTGAACCAGTTACATCCTCACCTTGGACTTCCCAGTGCGTGAGGACGGATTTCTGTTGTCCTAAGCCACCCAGTGTGTGTATTTTGTTATGGCAGCCAGGATGGACCAAGGTGCTGCATGAGTTATTACAAGACCTTAAGACCTCAGCATCAGAGGATGGGAGAGTTGGGGGGTGGTGGGCACGTACTGTATGCTTTTGTCAAAATGTGCAGAGCTGGGCACTAAAAGGGGGACGTTGCACTGCCTGCACCTGCCCCTCAGGATGGAAGGAAGCAGAGACTTACTTCTGCCTGTGGGTGTTGGAGAAATGTCCCCTAGTGCGTCTGCAGGGGCTCTTCCAGACTGATCATTCCTGCTTGTCCTGAGTTGCTTTCTGTGGCTACCACAATCTTCTTGGATCAGGGGACAAGGGACACCTCCTGATGGCCATAGCTACAGGGCCTGTGTCCTCACTCATGGCAAGAAAGCCTTTGTGACCACACCATGGCTTCCCAAGCCTACTTCCTCTGTAGGCAGCATTATTTTGGAGTCTGGTGTTTTCTGCTGGGGATCTGGTTTCACATGGACCCCACTGGACCACAATGGCTGGACATTGATCTGGACGGTGAGTACCACTGGACACAACTGTGAATGACTAGCAGGCTGTCACGGTGGGCAGCATTGCCAGTGAGCAGCATCCGCAGCCAGGAGGCAGCATCTACAGACGGCAGGCCCCCTTTGGGACCTGGGCTCATCCACCCTGGCCCGCACAGGTGTCCCGACTTCCCTTGGCTGTTATGGGTGAAGCTGGCTGCCCACCTGGTGGCCTGTTCTCTCTGGTTCTCAGGGGTTCACTCCTACCTGCTCTGGAGCCGCAGTTTTTTCTCTGGCGCCTTTGGCTCCCTGGCAGTGCACCCCCTTCCCAAGGTGCACAGACAGAGGAAGGCACAATACTCCCTTCAGAGACAGACATACCACCCAGTCTGAGAATCAATTAACACATAGATAGAACTATTCTCTTACCCTTCTTTGTATCACAACTATAACTCCTCCCTAAGTGTCATAATTTTTCTTTATTTCTTGTAGGAACAGAGTCCTGTTATGTTGCTCAAGCCAATCTCAAATTCCTGGACTCAAGCAATCCTCCCGCCTCTGGCTCCCAAAGTGCTGGGATTATAGGTGTGAGCCACGGTGCCTGGCCCAACTGTTTTGATGTACTTTTTGGTAACCTCTTCCTTTCCAGTGTCCCTGTTTATTTGTGGCTTGTCACAGACTAAAGTTGTCCCATGACGTTTATTTATTATGTTTATTTGGGTCCTAATGGTCACAGGCTGGGCAAAGGGGGCCCTTATAGGCTGGCCTCTTGGACCCATGGGCACAGTCCTGGCTTCTCCCGCATTTGCTAGTGGCATTGGTGCTCTTTTCCTGGACCCACATGGAGCTAGGACGGCATTGGGCAAGAGGCCCGGGGTGAGCCCTGGTGGGGACCATTGGTGCTCTTGGCCCACATCTAGGGGGCACTGAGACACTCAGCTTGATTCGACATTGCTGAACCTGTATGTTCTGCACCAGTGTGAGCATACACACAACACCTACGTAACACTTTACTCCTTAAACTGCAGATCCCACATTCTCCTGTGCGGGTCTTGCCCTCACTGGCTGCCGTCATGTAGCTCCTCACCTGCGACTCTGTGGGGCACACCTGGGTGGCACATCTTGGAGAGCAACTTGGCTGGACAGCCGGATGCCTCTCAGCATCCTCACCCCTGCAGTGACTTCCTGGGGGTTCAGGAAGCTTCACTGGCGATTGCTGAAAATTCATCATCATACAGGGAAAAACTATCACTTCTTAGGAAAGGGGTCTGGTAAGGCCACGAGACCACACTGCTGAAGAGACACCAGGCATGGAAGGGTGCTTGATGACAAGTTTTATTGCAAACAAATAACACAAAACAGCATATGGGCACGATCCCAATCCCCTGCAAAAATCATGTGTGCCTCCTAAATATATGTATATATAAAATCTATATAAATGCATATATAGATGTTATCTGTGTATGTATAAAAATATGTGCATATATTTATACACCTCTCCATGTATATATTTAAATATAGAGAGTACGTTTCCCTATACATTACACGCATATAAATATGTGTATGTCTGTTGTATACATATAGACTGCTACGCGTATTGTCAAATAAAATTTCAACAAATCGAGTTTAATAATTTAATTGGCTTTTCTTAGTGACTAATGACTCAGGCCACATCCCATCTATGAAACAAAAGGCGCCCCTGGTGAGCTGAGCAAAGGAGGTTGGCCTTATGGGCAGAAAACGCTGAAGTTCAAGGTCCTTTTCCTGAGAGGGTTGAAGCAGAGGGGGCAACCTTATCTTGTTGGCTCTGGAGGCTGGGCCCTTTTGACTGGGTGCTGTGATGCTCCTGTTTTTCTGAAAACTGACCCATGTTTAAATTTGATCACGTGGCACATGGCTCCGTCCCGGCTCATCTGGTCTGTTGGGACTTAGTGCAGGCGCTCAGTCTGCAGCAACGGCTCCCGGGAATTTTTGTATGTTTTACGTATATATTAGTCTACAGCCGTATGTGTACACAGGCATATTCAACTCTGTGTACATACAGCATATACAATCCTGTTGCTCCGTCCCGGCTCATCTGGTCTGTTGGGACTTAGTGCAGGAGCTCAGTCTGCAGCAACGGCTCCCCGGAATTTTTGTATGTTTTACGTATATATTAGTCTACAGCCGTATGTGTACACAGGCATATTCAACTCTGTGTACATACAGCGTATACAATCCTGTTGCTCTATTACACGATGTGTACTATGACATGTCTATAACTCGATGTGCGTACGTGTTGTATGCACAGCCTAGGTGTATATACCCTATGTCTGTGAGCACACATGTGCATGTTGTATCTATAACTCCACACGTGTGTGTACAGCTATAGTGTGTACCTCAGAGGCTGCCTGGTGACGAGCTCTGAGGACTGTGACAGTTCCCTTCCTTCCTGGATTCCGAGTGGTGAGGAGAGATACCATGCCATTCCTTGTACCAAGTGTCCATGTAAAACTGACCAGGGCCCCTCGCTGTACTAGGATGGGTCCTGCGAGGAGAAGGGACACACTGTCTGCAGTAAAAACCCTGCTTGGAGACCCGCCTGAGGGCTGCAGGCCCTGCGGGAGCAATTCTGCTTGTGCACACATACATGCACACACAACACGCACCCACATGCGTGTACACATGTGCACAGGACACGTGCTCACAGGACGTGGCACACACACACGTGCGCTTGTGTACACATATACTCTCCAGGGTCAGGAAGACACGAGACCAGAGTGTACAGTGATCACTCTGTGTGTGGGGGTCTCAGTGATTTTCGTTTTCTTCTCAAGACTTCCCCACAGTTCCTAAATAGTTTATAATGACTGAGTGTGAATGTTATAAGGGGAAACAAAATCGCAGCATATGTTTGTTTTTTAAATCCACCACAGCTACCGCCTGTCCCAGGGCTGCAGGAGAGCGACTGTGGATCTGCCAGCCCTGGTGCCTCCCTCAGCTCCCTACGCCACGGCTGCCTGCCGTGCTGGGCTCACAGGTGGCAGGAGCGTCTTTGGCCGCCTGCCAGCGGCTCCTTCAGCTTCTCTGGGTCTCAGACTCTTCCCAGTCTCTGGCCAGCCCAGAAGGGGTTAAGATGCGCTACCAGTGCAAATAGATTTAATTAATCCTTTCATCAGCCACAAATATACCTTCTGAACCCCATTAAAAACATGAATATGCAAATGTAGACCTTTTTTTAATTCTCATTTTCAAGGACGTGGTGTTGGGGTTTGATTAGTGAATTCCGTTAACAGCCTGTAAACCTGGTGCAAAATTTAATTTCCATTTTAAATTTAAAAAAGAGAAAGGGGAAAAAAGGCAGGAGGCTGTTAATTGGAAGGGTACCTAGGAAGAGGCCGCATGCTTTGGCCTGGGGTATTCCCCACCTCAGTGGCTGGCATCGGCCAGGCGGGCCCTGCCCAGCATGCTCCGTGTTAGTCCATTTTTTGGATGTGGAGACTGAGGCCCATGGAGGCAGGCATCAAACCAAGGCCCCTTGTCTTGCTGGCAGGGTGCACTTGCCTAGGATGACATGTCCGTGTTTGGCACTGCTCATAAATGGCTTCTGCCCTTTAAGCCAGGAGGAAGCCTAATCCACAAAACCTGGGTGACCTCTGGGGCAGTGCCTTCTCTCTGGTTCCTGTTTCCTTGCTAGTCAACAGGAGGATGCGAGGAGACACACCGTCAGTCACTAACACACAGTGGGATTCACCCGTAATGTGCACCCTGTGGTAGCCAGGACCCTTAGGTGCCTGGGACACTGCGGTGAACATGGCAAGGCCCCCCCACCCCCTTCATGTAGATATCTCAGAGCCACCAGGCACTTGCAATGTGGCTGGTCCGCACTGGGATGGTGGGAAGTGGAAAACACCTGCCAATTTCCAAGACCCAGGATCAAAATAAGGTGAAATGTCTCGCCAATTCTTGATTTTGATTACACATTGAAATGATGCAACTTTGGATATATTGGGTTAAATAAAATATATTTATTAAAATTAATTTCGTCAGTTTCTTTTTACTTTTTAATGTGGCTACTAAAATTTAGTTATGTAAGTGGTTTGCATGATATATTAGGCAGAACTGTTTTACGGGTGAGGAGACACTAAACTGATTAAAATACATTAATGCATATCCCATAATATATATGTGATACATATATATTATAATATCAGTAAATTACGTATTAAAATGCCAGGTAATGATAAATACCATAAGGAAGAATGAAGACGGCTTGGGAGGCATGGGAAGGGGAGCTCAGGGGAAGGCAGGCTTGAGTGAGGCGTGTGCAGGGTGGGGCGAGCCAGCCTGGGCTGCCAGAACACCCTCCCTCCCCAGACCAGGCACCTTTGTCTCACAGTCCTGAAGGCTTAAATCAGAGATTGGGTGTGGCAGGGATGGATTTTCCTGGGAAATCCTCTCTCCTGGACTTGCATACAGGGAATTTTCCCTACATTCTCATAGAGTTGTTCCTCTGTGTCCCAACCTCCTCTTCTCATAAGGACACCAGTCACTTAGGACCAGGGCCACCTTCATGACCTCATTTAACTCAATTACCTCTTTAAAGACCCTGTCTCCAGGCCAGGCACAGTGGCTCACACCTATAATCCAAGCGCTTGGGGAGGTTGAGGGGGGCAGATTCCTAAGCTCATGAGTTCGAGATCAGCCTGAGGTAGAGAAAGATCCTATCTCCAAAAATAGCCGGGTGCAGTGGCTCATGCCTATAATCCCAGCTACTTGGGAGGCTGAGGCAAGAGAATCACTTGAGCCCAAGAGTCTGAGGTTGCTGTGAGCTATGATACAGTACTCTACAGGGGGCGACAAAGAGACTCTGTCTGGAAAAAAAAAAAAGACCCTAACTCCAAATGCAGCCCCATTCTGAGTAGGGTTCAACATATAAATTTGGGGACACACCTAAGCCCATTATAGAGCACCATCACTCCATTGCGGGGAAGGGCCTGTGCAGCCCCAAGGTGGGAATTAATGGTCATGTTCAGGGCAGCCAAGGAGTCCAGTCCTCAGAAATCTTAACCATTAGAAACAAATGAACCTCTCCTGCTGTTCATTCTTGAGGTGTGGTATAGAGCTATGCAAGTTCTGGAAACTGCTGTCAGTTTTACTTTAAATTGTGAATCTGGTGGTTCTGTATGTCATTGTTTTCAATAAAACTTCTTAAGTGTTTTGGAAATAACAACAACAATAAATCCAATGAAATAGATCAGTAGATGCTTTTATGGAAAATTTCCAGAACATACTGTAAAGTGAGAAAAACCAAGCTGGGGAATGATACACAGTTATTTTAACAACCACTCTCACCAGCAAATGAAACAGAACCCTGCGTTTCCCCACGTCCATATGCTAGGTGTGCACATCCCCCCACAGGCAGGTAAGTCTGGGACGGGGCCAAAGAGGCAATTTTTTTTACTCTACATTTCTCCTGTATTGTTGGAGGGGTTTTGTTTTGGTTTGGTTAATATTAAAAATCCATTAGAATTGTGCAGTTACAGAGAATAAAATGTAAAACAGGTGGGTGGGCCAGGTGATGTCTGACCAGTCTCTTAGCCCTCTCATTGGTCCTCTATTGCTGTGTGACTTGGAGCAAGGCCCTACCCTTTGCTGGGCCTGAGGCAGAAATTAAAGCATTCTGGTGAAGTCACCTGTCCTTCTGGTGCAAGCAAGAGTACACACACAAGAGTACATAGTCATGCATGTACAGACATGGCCACACATAGATACACACATGCACACATGTGGGCAGTCACACACGCACAGGCATGAGTTCACACAATCAGGTTACACACAAAAGCTACATGTACACACATGCTTGTGTGCACACACAAGTCACAGAGGTACACATGCACGTGTACACACATGCACACACACTCTTTCATGTATGGTTCTAGATTCTGAGCCCCTGGACCTCTGAGTCACACCTCCACCACGGTCTTAAAGGCCCAGGCCCTCACTTGGCCCTGGCATCCTGGTGATATTTAACAGGAGGGACGTGGCCAGGTTTGGCTTGGAAGCTGGGCTGGGAAGGGCTGCTGAGCTTGGTTTGGGCCCAGACCTGATACAGACTTGCCTGTGGCTTCAGGTGAACCCACAGCCCCTACCTTTCTGAACCCCAGTCCCCCCATCATTATGGGATGGAGAGGAGCTCCAAATGGGAAAGGGATTTGTAAACGGGGATATTCAGTCAGGTGAGTGCTTCCGGTATCTCGTCAACAGCAGACTCTGATGCAGTGGCCAGGGCAGGACCTGAAAATCGGCCTTTCTAGGCAGCTCCCAGGGCCTCTGTGTCCGGGGACCACACTGAGGCGAGTGGAGTGCGAGAAAACCCAGGAGAACCCACACCAGCACAGGCAGAGAGGAAAGAGCCGACTGCCTGTGCTGGGGCTCTGGGTGGGGATGTGGGTCCCCTGGAGGCCCTGGCAGGCGGCACAGTCCTCCTGATTGGAGCTGGAGGGAGCCACAGGGCTTACCAAATCCTCTTACATCCTGGCAATAGTTGTTTATCGCTACGGCATTAATCCCTTAAAATTAGTCATTAGCGACTTAAGTACTATTTAGCGCCATGAGCCCACTAAGGTGCTAGCAGAAGTGGGGGACCTGACAGCACCAGAACTTTCCCTGGCTGGGTTTCCAGGGATTGGGAGGGGCGAGGCCTGCCTCTGCTCCCTACTTTCCACGTGCTGTTTCATTTCAATCCCACCTGGCAGGCACATGGAGAGGATTTGACAAACTCAAGCTGCAGGTTTATTGAATCTGCCAAGAGGGAGACATGTTGCAGGGAACTTTGCTCGCCCTGGCCTGCCCAGACATGTCCCTCGGGAGGTAGTGGCAGTTTCTACCCCTCCCTGCCTCTTCCCAGGGAAAGAAAACCCACAAGGAGCAGAGCCACCTGCCACCAGAAGCTATTGCCTCTGTCAGTTCTAGCTGGGGATGGCTGGGACGGGGTTTGGTACAGACCCTGGGGGGAGCCCAGCAGGGGAGGGGGCGGGAATTAGCCAGCCTGGAGGTTGACATGGGGCTGTGACACAGCACGGGGACTTGTTCGTGGTAGGTGGCTGGGGCAGGGCCAAAACACTGGAGGAGTGTGTGGCCAGAGGGACATGCTTAGGGCCCCTAGGCTGTTCTGCGAGTAAGGGTTCAGAAAGGCAGCAGGTGGGACTCCCCTGGGTATGACCTCAGCAAGGTCTCTGAGCCTGTTTCTCCATCTATAAAATGGCACCTCAGAGAGCTGACACCAAAGGAGCGAATGTCATGACCTGGCCTGTGATCTGCAGGGCTTGGAATGAGAGGGTGTGTGTGGGGTGTGGCCTGGTGGCTGGGTCTAGTCGTGGCTAGGGGCTCTGGCCTGTGGCCACTGGTGGGCCATTTACCAAAGGACAGGACAACTCTAGCCAGGACCAGAGGCGTGAGGAGGCCCCTGCACCCACCTGCTGCTTTAGCTTCCTCACTGCCCCAGGCCCTCCTGGTGCTCTGCAGCCTCAGTGCTGCCTGTACTGCCACTCCTCAGGGCCTGATGGGTTCTCCAAAATGAGAGGTGTGCACGAGCACACACACACACCCAGACCTGCACTCACATACACATGGTGGGCACACAAGGCACACATACGCATGCATGCACGTACACCCACATGCATACATGTGCATATACACAGGGCCCCGGAATCCACTTCCATGGGCCAGGCTGAACATGGCAGTGCTGCTGGGCACACAGGCAGGCCGATCCAGGCAGACACACCCTGGGGAGTGAGGGCGGGTAGGAGGGAAAGGCCTGGCCTCCACATCCCAGTCAGGGCCTAAGGACACCTATTGAGGTCTTTCCTCCTACAAATGGTGGGTTTAAGGTTCCTGAGTGGGGAGCAGGGGTGAGCACAGAGATGAGGTCCACAGGGCACCCCCTGAGGTTTCAGGGGCCAGGGAACAAGGGAACAGGTATTTGCATTGTTCCAATGTATCCCAGCACCTGAAGCAGAGCCTAGAACACCACAGGTGCTTAATAATTGTCTGAATGGATTGAATGAATGACTCCATTTTGGTGTCTCCAGACACCCTGACTGGGGAAGCAGCCACTGTGTGGGCAGAGTTGGATTCACATGAAGAGTCTTATGAGGAGTGTGGCTGTGTCATTGCCACCCTGCTGATAGCTGAGAGGCTGATGCGGCATAGACAGAGCCCTGGCTCTCACCTTTAGAGGAGCCTTAGAATAGTAAAGAGGACCACAGACTCCCCCACCCCCCACAGGTGGGGGGCTGTAGGCTCAGGGACAGAGGATCCCCCCAGGGGTGTGCTGGGTGAGGGCCCTGAGGCTGTGCCCGAGGCCTGCTCTGACTGGCTGGCAGCTACTGGGCATTGCCTGAATCTCGGTGCACACACCTGAGAAGTGGAGACTGGGTCTTTGGGGTTTTGACAGGGGAGCCCCTGGATGTATGGCTGACCTTGCTGATAGCTGCCCAGGTCGTATTTACCTGAGACACACATGTGTCCAGGGCCCCAGCCCTGAGGCACCTGATACTGGGTAAGTCTCATCCCACTTTGCATTTGTATGGTCTGCAAGGGATATGTCCAGAGTCCCTAACAAAACCTCACTGACTAGAACCACCAGGTCCACAAGCCCCTCCTCAAAGCCTTCTCACCCAGAGACAGAAGCCAATGCTAAAGTACAACACGTGTGGGGGTGCAGGGCACTTCCGGTTGAGGCTAGGAGCACCCCGCCATCTCTAGGGGGATCACTCAAGGCAGAACCCCAACCTTCCCACTTGAGACATTGAGGGGAAGACCCTTGCCTTCCCATCTGAGACCTGGAGGAAGTGAACCCTGACTTCCCATCTGAGTTCTGAGGCCTAGAGACAGTTTTCATGCAGACCAGAGTTTTAGTGGGGGTGCTAGGAGCGCGGAGAGTGGGGCTGGGAGGTGAAGCCAGAGGCCCCAGCCCAGGCCAGGAGTCCCAACTGGAGGTGGCAATTCCAGGGCTGCCTCTAAGCTGCATTGTTCCAGGCTCCTGATAATCTGAAGGAGTGGGACAGGCAGGTCCTCCCCATCCATGCAGCAATGCATCCTCTGTGACAGCAGCTGGCCAGGGCGCTGGCTGGGTGAGGCCTATTTCCAAGGCTGAGCCCAGTCCCCTCTGCTGTGTCCAGATAGTGGCTCCTGGTGTGCACAGTGACCAGATGGCATGGGCACTGGTGGATGGAGGCGTGAGGGTAGCTGAGTCTTAATTCTGTTCCCCATGGCTGGTGAAGGGGCTGGGGTGCTGAGCTGGCCACGCATGGGCTGTCTATCTGCTGACCGTGTGGGGGCAGGACCAACCCCATGTCCACAGGATCCCTAAAACACTCTGAAGCCTGGTGGGCTGGCTTAGATGCTCCCAGCCAGACCGACCCCTCCCTTGGCCTGAGGCCAAGTCTCACCCTCTGTGGGCCCTGGTCTGTGACGGCAGCCCCGTTGCCCCAGTCCCTGTGCCCCCCAGAACCCTGGCCCAGTAGAACCCTCTGCCCAGGCCCTCCAGGGACCTGAAGCAGAGGGACAGTCTGGGCCAGGCTTTGGGTACAGCCAGTCCTGTGGACTGACACCTTCCTATTCCTGTAGGTGAATAGGAAGGTGTCAGTCCACAGGAGAGGGGGAGCCTGCAGCCAGGGAGAGGCCTTGGCCACCATCTGAGAGCCTGCAGGTGCACTATGTAGGGGAGACAGCTTGGGCTCCATGGGTTGACCGCACAGTAGTTGGTGATGGGGCTAGGACCAAGGCTTGGGGTGTCTGACCCAGAGCTAAGTTCTCAGCCCACCTAACCCCATCCTCCTTTGTCCATGGCACAGCCAGGTCTGGCTCTGTCTTCTGGTTCTGCTTGCACCCCCGGCACCAACTCTCTGGAGGGACAGCTCCAGCAGCCCCTTCCTGCCAAGGTGGAGATGAAGCTGACTGTTCTGGCTGTTGCCCCTTCTCCCCACACATCTCTGGGCCTGGACCTGAGAAGCGGTTCTCCCTGGTACCCAAGGGACATGGGCATGGAGCAGGAGCTGTCGGCATGGTGCCTCAGACACACACAGTGAGCCAGGAGGGTGGCTGGGGAGGAAAAATTTATTTCATAAGGAACAAAACCTGCCTGGGGCTCCAGGCCTGCCCTCAGGCTGCCAGGGCCTGGGGGTATGAGGAGGTACAGGCTGAGCTCAGTGGCTTTAGGGTGGGGCAAGAGTCCAGCTGGGACACTGCTGGGCTGCATAAGCCCTGCAGCCAGGGCTGTGATAGAGCCCAGGTGGTCTGGCATGGTTTGTGTGTGTCCTTTGCATCATGCTGTTGCTGGAGAAGTGGACACCCACTGGGGTAGGTGGACACTAGGCCACGGTGGTCTGGCGGCTGAAGAGCTCGAGCGTGAGCGAGCTGAGGAAGGCTGGGATGCTGTCCTGACGCAGCAGGTGCAGCTCGATGAGGGGGCCCACGGTGCGTGAGAACTCTGTGTCCAGCAGCTGCATCTTGGAGCCTGAGGGTCCTGTGGCCTGTGGGGGGGAGGGTGGGAGAGATAGGACAAGGTCAGAGCTGGGCAGTCTGGCAGGTGTCTCCCTTCTCTGACCTTGTGGCCCCTCCAGCCACAAGGAGGAACCAGAGGACATGGGGTCCACGCTGGGAGAGTGGGCCTGGTGGAGGGCTGGCATAGGGGCCAAACAGCGTCTGGAGGGGAGGTGCCCAGCTTAGCTAGGCCAAAGAGGGGTAGACATGTCCCCATTCCCAGTGAAGCCTTGCTCCAGGTCACCTGGTGAAGGGGCTGCAGTTCACAGCAGGCTAGACCTGAGCACCAGAGCTGTGCTGCTCTGCCACACATGAGGGCAGGGTCTCTGTGGTCTGGACAGGCAGATGGGGGTGGAGATGGGGTTGCCCGTGAGACCCAAGTTCAAGTCTGTCTTTTCCAAGCAGGGGCCCAATTCACTGACCAGGCAGTGCAAGGAAAGCCCACCCGAAGGGTGGGAAGGGGGCTATCTGCATTTGCAGGACACCAGGATGCCCAGGACCCACTCGCTCTAAGCCATGGGCTCCAGCTCCTGTCCCCTGCCCAGCTGTGGTTGGCCGTAGCACCACTTCCTCCTGAGGCCTGACGACCCCACGCCTCTTGCCCAGGGATTGCCCTGCAAAACCTTCCAGACCACATAGCATCATGGCTTTGAGTGAGTAACAAGCCCTTGGCCTCAGTTTCCCCAATTGTGCATCAAGGCCCTGAAGTCCCAGGCTACCTGGTGGCTGTGGGCTGTGATGGGAGGCCTGGTTCTGGCTCTGTGGGTCCTGGAGCCCAGATGTGCCCCTCTGACTGCCCTATATATAAGTGCTGCCGTGACTGGGGAAGTGTAGGCAGAGCGCAGACTTCACCCAATGGCCAGGGAGCTACCAGGGAGCATGGTGGCTCCAAAAACAGAGAAAACAGGGCAGGACCTCATGCATACAAACAGGGAGGCCTGGGCTGGGGTTTGAAGGCACAGGCAGTTCTGAGCAGGGACATAGGCCTGCCCTGCCCTCCCCAGCGGCCCACCTACCCAACCCAGTTGAGCAGGGACCCTTTGCCTATACTGGCCCATTCTACTGAGGCCTGGGGTGGGAGAAGTGAGCCATGCTCCTACCTGCCACTGACACCAGGTGAGAGGGGCTAGGAAGATGAAGCCCGTGGCCCCTGCAGCCCTGCTTAGTGAAGGGGTGGGATGGCAGGGGGAGTTCCTGGGTATTAGGAGAGAAATAGGGTAGTGGCTGCTCATTGTTCTGCATGTGACTTGGTAAGGTCAGCACAGGGGCAGGAAGCTCAGGCTTGGGCCACTTCCTACACTAGGGACCACATCTGACACCACGGGGGGGTGACCTGGCTGGAAGGGGTTAGCCCCCCAGGGGACATGTCAGTGACATATGCACACTCTGGGTTGCAGGGAGGGTATAGCTTTTCCCCACTGGTTCCCAAATCTGCCATGGCCTGCTGGTGGCCTCTACCTCAGTGGCGCCTGAGCCATGAAGTAAGCAGAGCAGCACTGAGACACCAAAGCCTGACCACCAGCAGGCTTTGACAAAGGACCTGTATGCAGAACACATGTAGAACCCTACAACTCCATCATGAGAAGACAAACGGCCTAGTGAGAGAATGGGCCGTGGTGTGAATGGATGTTTTCCCAAAGGAGACACACACACCCCTAATGAACCCACTCAAGGTGCCAACCACAAAGGAAACACGCACAGAAACCCCAGCGAGATGACACCCCCTGCCCATCAGGATGGCTGCAGTTAAAAGGCAGCTGCCCCGGTACCCCTCCTGGTTAGCACGTTTGGTCTCGTCATAGTTCAAGTCCGGGTGGGATGAAGAGAAAGTGGAACCCTGCGGACTGCTGGAGGGAATGGTCTGCAGCTCCTCAGAAGCAGCTACTGTGAGAACCAGACATACGTGCAGAATGGAGCACAGATGTCCTTGGCAGCAGCCAAAAGTGGAAACAGCCATTGGCAGGTAAGTTGTTCACCAAAGAACAGCCCATTGCTCAGCCCTAGAAAGGGGCAAAGAGCAACTCACGCCACACCCAGGGTGAGCCTTGAGAGCATGCTCAGCCAGATATAGGACCCCACTAGTGTGATTACATTTCTGAGAAAGTCCAGGAGAGGCAAATCCAGAGATAGAAGCACATTGGTGGCTGCCAAGCCTGGGGTCTGGGGTAAATGGAGTGATTGCTCTGGGTATGGGGTTTCTTTGGGGGTGATGAAAATGCCCTAAAATTAGACTGTGGTGATGGTACACTCTGCAAATATGCTAGAAGAACCAAACCGCACACTTCCCTGGAGGAATCACATGGTATGTAAATTATCTTGGTGAAATGTTTTTTTATAAAATGCTCCCTTTTGCTCAGGAGCTTGGGGTGGGCACAGGTACTGGAGGCCCCTCTCCCCTGCATGGCCTAGCTCCCCACGGAGTCCCTTGAGCCCAGCCCAGATCTGAGGATTTGGGATCCACATCTAGCACTGACTACTCCCCTGGGTGAGAGGGATCTGGGGGCACCCACATGGCTGCAAGTAGCTATTTGGGCTCCCCTGGCCTTGTGCTCCCTCACCCCACTGCCTTGGCCTGGCACCCTGAGTCTGTTTCAGAGTCTTCCTCTATTTTCTCACTGGGCTGCTATGGCACCCCTCCTGGTTAGCACGTTTGGCCTTGTCATAGTTCAACACAAACCGTTTTTAAACAAAAACAAGAGAAACCACTCTGACCTTTTACCAAGAAAATCCTTTCATTTCTGCCTTATGCTCTTGATTCTGAATTTTTCCCCTAAATGTCAGAGGGGCCGATTCTGCAGCTGTCGGGAGGAAGCAGGAAGCCAGGCAGAGGCTCAGAGCTGGGGCGGGAACAGAGTGGGAAGAAAAGCCTCTCTTTCCTCCCCACCCAGGACTACCACACCCGGCAGGACCTGGCCGCTGCAGTTGTGGCTTCATGGGTCGTGATCTCTGGGGACCTGCCCTCCTGGCTCCTCACTGATGCTGCCAGACTTTGGGGGCCTGGTCATTCTAAGGGAACAGGCAGGACCCTCCCTTGCCCACATTGCGATTGCTGCCCTTGCTGGATGGGCAAAGCCTCACACAAATAAGATTCTCCCAGCACCCTTGTCACCCACTGCAGCTCCCACAGGGAGCTGAGGCTCCTGGGCCAGCCCCTGGTGATTGTAGGTGAATGGGGCCCCTCCATAGGGCCCTGCTGGCCAAAAGGAAGGCAGATCCAGGGGAGGTCATCATGCCTGTCCTTCAGGGCCCCTGTGAGCCTACCTTCTGTACCCGCTCCAGGGCTCTCAGTCTTCCTCTCCCCAACTTGGTTTCCCCCCAGAGTGGCCTTGCCTCTGTCCTGCTTTGCACTGGAAGGGGCCACATCGCCACTAGACCCACAGCAGCAGTCACTCAGGCCTATCAGAATGTGCTGACTGAACCATCGTTCCGATCTACCTCTGCTCAGCTTCTGCCATGTTCAAATACCACCTGGTCCCCAGGTGCCTGTAAATCACTGTAATTAGGGCTGTTCACTTAAAACCAGAGTGCAATTTTTTAAACAGCAAATTGCCCAGGAAGACACTTTGGCTGTGGCTAGCACTAGTTACATGTGTGCCTGCACTGTCTCTGGGAGGCTAAGCAGCCACCTGCCTGGTCTGCCACACACAAGCACTGGAGTGGCTGACAGGTGCCCTGGGGGTACTGAGACATTCAACCTTAATGAAGACACTTGTGGCCTATCAGTTGGCAGCTGCTGCGCTCTGACCAGACCCTGCCTGGCCTGGGCTTGGGAATCCACCTCCCCCTAGGAAGCAGAGTGGCTGTCTCAAAAGCTTCAAGCCCAGCACTGGAGGCCGTGGTCTGGCTGCCATGGTGCATGACCACAGGGCAGCTGGAGCAGAAGGGCCAAGTGAAGGCTCACTGGGGCGTCGCGGGCAGTAAAACATGACCCAGCTTCCTA
This sequence comes from Perodicticus potto, assembly GCA_963574655.1. NCBI lineage: Eukaryota > Metazoa > Chordata > Mammalia > Primates > Lorisidae > Perodicticus > Perodicticus potto. The sequence continues at coordinate 65,806 of CAUYRH010017651.1, forward strand.
TCCTGGCCCTGATACTGTAGGTCACTCCAATAGGAACTGTGCAACACCACCTCTGTGCAGCTTGAAGCTGAGGGGTCACCAAGTGCCGGTCACCCCCAGCCTCCAATATCCCCGTGGCACCTAATAACAGGTGCCTCAGGAGCTCCCTTGGCACAGAGGGAGGAGTGAGGAGACAAGTGGTGCTGATGGACCCCCCAAACAGAGACAAGAACTCCCTTTTCCTCAAGGTTGCAGGGCTGGGCAGGCCCAGGACCAGGTAAAGATGCTAAGGAATTCCTGTCCATTCAGGGTCAACTGCTTCTAAGGGCATTAGGGAAGAATCCAAAACTGACGGAGAAGGAATCTAAACCCAACGCAATGTGGAACCCCAAATCTAGACTCAAGTGAGTGAAACTGAAATTAGATGATAACATCATCGCACATTCAAGAAATGGGATAGTCTTTCAAGATACTGAGAAACTGGCTTGGCACCTGTGGCTCAAGCGGCTAAGGTGCCAGCCACATACATCTGAGCTGGCGGGTTAGAATCCAGCCCGGGTCCACCAAACAACAATGACGACTGCAACCAAAAAATAGCCGGGCATTGTGGCAGGGGTCTGTAGTCCCAGCTACTTGGGAGGCGGAGGAAGGAGACTCGCTTGAGCACAGGAGATGGAGGTTGCTGTGAGCTGTGATGCCACAGCACTCTATCCAGGGCGACAGCTTGAGGCTCTGTCTTAAAGAAAAAAAGATACTGGGGAGCTATTAAATATTTTAGTGTTGGTTATGTGTTATGATGGCATTGTAGTTTTGTTAATAAAAATGTCTCCTGGGTGGCACCTGTGGCTCAATGAGTAGGGCGCCGGCCCCACATACTGAGGGTGGTGGGTTCGAACCCACTCCCGGCCAAACTGCAACAAAAAAATAGCCGGGCATTGTGGTGGACACTTGTAGTCCCAGCTACTCGGGAGGCTGAGGCAAGAGAATTGCCTAAGCCCAAAAGCTAGCTTTTGCTGTAAGCTGTTACACCAAATCACTATAATGTGGGCAACAAAGTGAGCCGCTGTCTTTAAAAAAAAAAAAAAAAAAAAATGTCTCCACTAGTTTCTGAGGCAGCGGCTGATCCCAGAGCTGGAGTAGAACAGTGCATGCTGTGACTTGAGCACCTGCTGGGAAAGGCTCGGACAGAGGACATCTCAAGGGAACGAAGACAGGGAGGACACCTCAAGGGGACAAGGACAAGAGAGGATATTTCAAGGGGACAAAGACAGGAGAGGATACCTCAAGGAGACAAGGATGGGGGAGGACACTGAAGGGGACAAGAACGGGAGAGGACACCTCAAGGAGACAAGGATGAGGAAGACATCCCAAGGGGACCAAGGAACCCAAAGTCAATGCAAGAAAGACAACAGGAGAATCTTCAAATGCATGGAAGTTAAACAGCATACATCTAAACAACCCATAAGCCAAAAAGGAAATCTCAAAGGAAATAATACAAAGAACCAAGTGAAAATGAAAACACAGCATAATAAAATATGTGGGATGCACCCAAGGCAGTGCTAAGAAGGAAAGTAAGAGCACCAAATGTTTCTATTAGAAGGAAGATCTCAAATCAGTTATATACTTCAAAAAACTAGAAAAAGGAAGAGCAAAATAAACCTAAAGCAAGCAAAAGGAAGGAAATAATAAAGGCAGGAATAACAAAATTGAAAACCGGAAAATGAGAGAATTATAAAAACCAAAAGCTGGCCCTTTGAAAACCAGTACAAAATTGACAAATTTGTAGCAAAATTGACAAAAACAGAGAGGAGAGAAATGAGCAGTATTATAAATGAAACAGGAATATTACAACAGATCCTGAAGCAACTAAAAGAAAAAGAAAATTCTATGAAGAAACTTTTTTTTTGTTTTGAGACAGAGTCTCACTTTGTCACCCTCAGTAGAGTGCCGTGGCATCGTAGCTCATAGCAACCTCAAACTCTTAGGCTCAAGTGGTCCTCCTGCCTCAGCTTTCCAAGTAGCTGGGACTACAGGTGCCTGCCACAAAGGCCAGTGATTTTTTTTTTAAAGAGATGGGGTCTTGCTGTTGCTCAGGCTGGTCTTGAACTTGTGAGGCTCAAGTGATCCACCTGCCTCGGCCTCCCGGAGTGTTGGGATTACAGGTGTTAGCCACTGCACCCAGCCATGAAAACACTTTTTTGCTCATAAATTTGATAATGGAGAATTAGACCAATTCCTTGAAAACCACACACTACCAAAACTTAGCCAAGACAGCAGACAGACTCAATAATCCTATAACCATTAAAAAAATTACATTTGTAATTAAAAAGCCCCATCTCCAGTCCCAGATGATTTTACTAAAAAATAATATTGTGTAATGCCAATATTATACAATCCCTTCCAGAAAACAAGAGCAAGAAAACTTCTGCACTCATTCACTATCAACCCAGTACCCAAACCAATAAAGGGTGTATGCACACACACAGAAAAATACATATCATTCTCTCAGGAACTTAGATATGAAAATCCTCAGCAAATATTAGCAAACTGAATCTAGCAATATATAAAAAAGAATACTATACCATGATCAAATGTGATTTATTTTAGGCATGCAAGGCTAGTTCAGTATCTGAAAACCAGTCAGTGTAATTTACCCCATTGACAGGCTAAACAACATAAATTGTACATGATCTTATCAACTGACACCCAAAAAAGCATTTGCAAGATATAAACTCTCAGCAAAGTAGGAATCAAGGGAAACTCTCTCAACTTGATAAAAGGCATCCACGAATAACTTACAGCTGGTATGGGATTTCTGGGAGAGGCTGACCACCTTCCCTCAGACATTGACAAAGGGGCACTTGTTCTCCCCGCGTAGATAAGGTGGCCCTGGGACTCCCTCAATCAGGTCATGAAGGTAAGAAAAGGATGCACACAGATGGTGAAGGAAGAAATAAAACTTCCTACTTGCAAATGATGTGATTGTCTGGGTAGAAAATCCCAAGAAATCTACAGAGAAACTAGGACCAGTGAGTTCAGCAAGGTTGCAGAAAGTAAGATTAACATACACAAATCAATTGTGTTTCTGTAAAGCAACAGTAAACAAGTGAAAAGCAAAATAAAAAATGGCAATGTAATTTTACTACTTACATAAAATCTTAAGTACCTGGGTATAAATCTAACAAGACTTGTGCAGTATCAAAAGCTGATGAAAGAAATCAAAAGAATACTAAATATAGAGATACAATGTTCATGGATTGGAAGACTCAATGCAATAAACACATCAATTTCCCCAAAACTGATCTGTAGGTTTAGCATAATTCCTTTTTTTTTTTTTTTGTAGACATAGATAAAGTTATTCTAAAACTTGCATAAAAAGGGAAGGGTCCTAGAGTAGCCAAAGCAATTCTGAAACAGAAGGACTAAGTGGAGGGGACTGCTCTTCCTGGGGAGCAGGTGCACTGTGTGGCCGCACACAGAGCTATCAGTGTTACAGAGTGCAGATGTAGGGGTATGGGACAGGATCAACAGACAAGACAGAAGAACTTGAACAGACCAATACCCAGACCACTTTTTTAACAAAGGCACCAAAGTGATTCAAGGAGGAGGGGTGTTCTTTTCTATGCACAGTATTGGGAAGAACTTTGCCCTAACCTCATCCCCCAGATACAATTTAACTCAAAATATATTATGACCTTTAATGTAAAACATAAAACCATAAAACTTAAATAAGAAAGGAGAAAGTCTCCAGGACCTGGGACTAGGCAAAGAGATCTTACATTTGACACCAAAAGTACAATCCATAAAATAAAAAAGCATAAGCTGAACCTCACCAAAATTTTAAAAATTTGCATTGTCAAAGACCCTGTTAGGAAGATGAAAAGACAAGCTACGGACTGGGAGAAAGTCATACCCCCAACAAAGGACTAGTATTATTCATGTATCTCTCCTGGAACTGAGGGCTGTGGTGGCAGTCCAGTGTCAGGGCCAGAGCTGGCATACAAGGGGGGCATCTGTTTCTGTGTGCGGCTTTCTAAAAACAGGGCAGGCCCCATCTGTCTTACTTTTCCTTTATTCTCAGGACAGACCTCATGGAGTTGGATGTAACCTGGCACAGAGATCAGGACTACTACATTGGGAGGCTGCCACATAGACAGGGAAGTCTGTGGCCATGCTGACAGTGGGACTCACCTCATCCAGGCATTTGCAGACACCCATCTGTCTGCTCCCACTGGCTTTTGTGAGAGAAGCTTCTCCTGTTCTAGACAAGAAGCCATAGGCCAGGGGAGGCACAAAAACCCTACACTTAGATCTGTGGGCACCACACCCAGTTGTGTGACTCTCACCCTGCTGGACACAGCTCCTGGTGCCCCTGCCTTCAGAGTCCATCACTCCCACCTTTGGGGTTCTATGAGCCTGGGGTGGGAGCTGAGAGGATGCTGTGTGGGAGGATGGGGGCTGGGGAGAAGCTGTGCTGGCATCCACTCAGGGAGATGGGCAGTGGACAGCAAGACCCAGAGGACAGGGCTATGCTTGCAGTTGCTTCCTAAGCCAGACACTGAGGGCACAGCAAGTGTAACTGAGTCTTGCTTGGGGACGCTGCTCCCCGGTACAGCCACCTTGCCCTACTGTGCCCACAACAGACCTGATGACGGCCTGTGTTGACTGTAGTACTGCCTGCCAAGCCCCTCCTGGTGGCACAGCTGCCCAACATCTGGGGCTTTGGGGCCTGTCAGACTTGGCTTCTCACTTTGGCTTGGCCACCCAGAAGCTGCAACCCTATGCTCAGTGACTAACCTGAGTCCCATGTGCACACTGGGGTCGCTGAGAGAAGCCAGGCAGTCAGGAGCATGGGGCCGAGGGAAATGCCATGTGCAGGGTGACTGATGGCTGAGAGGAGTGTGTTCCTATTTCAGCCTGGTCTACATGGCCAAGGCTGCTCTGAGGCCTATTCCACAGCCTTATTGTACAGCTGTTGCTTCCTTGCCCTCATTCTGCGTCCCTGCATGGGAAACAGGTCTTCTGCCAGACCCTGGGCCTCACGGACACATGCCTGCCAAGACCTACAGGCCAGGACATAGGCTTTGCCCTGGTGGGACCAGCAGATGCTTATTCCTGTTGTACAGACACCTACTCTCAATACTGAGGAGGACATTTTCTGCCTGATGAGGCTGCAAGGAAATCAAGGTACTTCCAACTTTGAAAGAGTATTTGAGTTTCCCAAGCTGGGAATGTGAGCATTCCAGGCACTTCCATGCACTCACAGGTTGGCCTGGGGAGAGGAGCTCAGCCATGTCAGTCAGGAATTGGCCTTGAACTTCTGTGGTGGAGAAATCTACACATGCGCACTGCAATTTTACACATGACTCACTCTCCCTCACATGCACACTTCCAAAGAAAGCCCCTTAGAAAATACATGGAAGGCTCGGCGTTGTGGCTCAAGCGGCTAAGGCGCCAGCCACATACACCTGAGCTGGCGGGTTCGAATCCAGCCCAGGGCCTGCGGCCCGCCGCCCGCCAAACAACAATGACGGCTGCAACCAAAATATAGCCGGGTGTTGTGGCGGACGCCTGTAGTCCCAGCTACTTGGGAGGCGCAGGCAGGAGACTCGCTTGAGCCCAGGAGTTGGAGGTTGCTGTGAGCTGTGATGCCACAGCACTCTACCCAGGGTGACAGCTTGAGGCTCTGTCTCAAAAATAAAAAAAAAAAAAAAAGAAAATACATGGAAATAGGGCAGCGCCTGTAGCTCAAAGGAGTAGGGCACCAACCCCATATACCGGAGGTGGCAGGTTCAAACCCAGCCCTGGCCAAAAACTGCAAAAAATAAAAACAAACAAAAAAACATGGAAACGTTTACAATGGTTAGATTGGAGTGCTGAGATGAAGGAATTATGGATCTCTGCATTTTCCAGGTGTTTTCACTATGTACATACTTGTAATTACAAAAAAAAAAAACATATCTAAAGTGTATCTGTAATTGCTATGAGACAGGCAGATAGCACGTTCACGTCCCCTGCTCTGGGCACACACATACACCTAGTCCTCACTGACTGGCTGAGACCCAGGGCATGGTCAAGGCCAGGCTGGAGACTCTGGCCATCTCAAGGCCATCTAGCCACAGTACCCTGCAGTCAACTATAGGGCATGCAAGTGCTTCCCCTCAGGACACACAGTTTGTAGGAAGGAGCCTCTGTGGGCTTGCTGAGGTGTTCTGGACCTGGGGTGCCATGTGAGTATCATGGCTAACGCCTTGGCTGGTGACACCATGAACACTAGGTGTGAGTCAGAGCATGAGCCAGGTCAGTAAATGGAAAGGAACACTGATGGAGGGCCACACAGGAGCCGGCTCGAGGCTGTCTGTCATGGGGCTGGTGCTGGGATGTCAAACACGAGTACCCAGGGATCAAAGGGTATAGCAGGTGGGCGCAAGTGAATCACAGGGATAGGATGGGACCCAGCTTTGTCTACACAGCAGAACTAGCATGGAGAGGTCTGGCTCCTCCGGTCCATGGTGACCACACCAGGCTGGCAGAGACACCATCTGGCAAGTGGAATCAGCACAAAGGTGGATGTTGACTTCCTACCATACTCATCGACCTGGCCGTGGGAGAGAGGCCACAGGACATAGTCCTGCCTTGTGCCCAGTACTGCAGATCCTCGGACAGATGTGTGTGGGGCACCTGGGACGGTGGTGACATGTATATTTCGTCTGGCTAACAGCTGCGGTCCAACATGTAGCTGTGGCAAGTCATGCCTGTCTTCCCAAGTGGTGGCTCACATGCTTCCACCAGTTCGCAGTACAAGTCAATGAAACATTATCTGAAGAAGTTGCCCATGCATGTGACAAATGCAGGTGTCAGGAAGGGACAGATGGGCTGGGCAAGCTGCAGATACAGTTTAGGGAGCCCCATCTCCCATCTGCAGGGCTGGGCTTAGTTTGATGAGTCATATTTGAAAAATGGGAGGGCAAAAGTGGGGGGGCGGCCAGTGTTGGCTCTCCTGGAGAGAAGGTTCTAGACTTGGGGCTTCCCTTACTCTATTCTTTGATCCATGATAGAGGCCTGAATGGGCCAGGGGCCTGTGTGGGGTATCTCCATGGTGCTATTGCCTGGGCTGGGCTCATCAAGGGACTGGCTCCACCTTCCTGCCTCCAGGACAGAGCATGTAGCCTTGGGATACCCCCAGCCCCAGTTCCTGAGTCATCCCCTTCTCTCCAGTGGCCTGGTGACACCTGGCCACCCTGACCCTGTGGTCTGCTTAGCCCCCTGGTGAGTGACTCTGCCCTGGCCCTGTTGTCTGAAGTCTGTGTCCCGCAGAAACTGAAACTCGCCTGCCCTGGAAGGGGAAGCACATGGCCAAATCAACATGGTCACACTGAGTGGCAGATGGGACCTCTTCAATTAAGATCGACTGTTCTGTTCATTTTTCAACATTTTATTTTGAAATAATCACAAACTCACAAGAAGTTCAAAAATAGTCCAGCATGTGTGTACCCTTCACTCACTCCCCCCGTGGTGCTTTCAGGTGGGTATGACATGGTGCCACACGCAGAGGCGGACAGCTGCTGGCACTGGTGACCCTCCTGAGCATGTGTGTGAACAGCCCTGTGAGGCTCTACATGTGCACATGGGTGTGGATGCTGGGGGCTGCCTGCCTCAGGGCTGCTTTTCTGCTCTACAACCCTCAGAGGATGGCCTGAGAGACAGAATGCCCTAGGAAAAAGGGTGACACATGCCTTTACGCCAATTGAGGCCATCTGGGCTCAGAGGTCAGCACTGGTTGCAGCTTGGCCCCTGCCTATCTTCATGATGTTGGTGGCAACAATCTTTATCCCAAAGATCAGGCAGGTTGAAGGCTCATCGGTGTTTGCAAACTGCCAGGCACAGCATGGAGATTGTCGGTACCACCTTGATCTGCATAGTGGTGAGTAAGGCCAGAGTGCTGCGAGCACCCACCCCTGCAGTGCCACAGCCCAAAAACCCAACAAGTGTGTTCTAAACCTGGGCTCTGTGCAGTGTCTCAGCCACTGAGACAGCCATTGCCTGGTCCTTCTGCACCAGAGCAGGACAGCACACCTCCCGGCCTCTAGCTCTTTGGGTACCCCGCTGAGAGACGTCCTCCTCTACCTGGCACGAGGACATGAGCTCCTAACCTGCCTGATTCCCTCCCTTGCCATGGGCTCTGCTGCCTGTCACCAGTCTGCCAAGCTTAGTCCAGCTGCTGTCCCAAGGCCTGGGTGAGTAGGGCTCTTCCTCTGTCATGTCGTGCATAGCCTCTGGTTGCCTTAGCAGATACTTGCTCCCTAGACTGGGAGGCACCTTTTTTTCCGGGCCTTTGCTATCTCCTGTGCTGGAGCAAGTGAGGAGGAACCTGAGCCAGCCTGTACACCTTCTTGCATAGCCTCTGGTTGCCTTAGCAGATACTTGTCCCTAGACTGGGAGGCACCTTTTTTTCCGGGCCTTTGCTATCTCCTGTGCTGGAGCAAGTGAGGAGGAACCTGAGCCAGCCTGTACACCTTCTTGCTGTCCTCCAGACGAGACATTCCACTGCTGGGAGACACAAGTATCCTCTGGTTGCCTTAGCAGATACTGCCAAATGAGTTGAAGGCACAGAGGGATGTGGTCGCAACTGGGTCAGGACAACTTGGTCAGAACACTGAGAATAAACCTCCCGGCATGAAGTTCCAAAGAACGGAAGCTGGAAAAAGCATGTCCAGCATGGGGAAAATAGCTCAGCCGATTATCCCCGCCTAATTGTACCGAGGAAAAGCATCTAAACACTGCGCGCTCTAATTACACCCGTGCCACTAGGACTCAGCATCCCCGGCTGGGTGACCTGTTCCCTCAAGAGTGATTGGTGGGGTGGGGGAGGCTAGGCACCCCAGCAGTCACAGAAAAATCTCAAACCAACAATTATTATTATTATTATTATTCTATTTATACAGCTCCCCCCTCACATGTGCTCCACTTCAGAGCCACTGCAGCTGCTCCTACAGCCTCCAGAGAGAGGGGAGTGAAGCGTGGTGGCAGGAGTACAGGGGTGTGTGGCCTGAGTGGTCACTCCTAGAAAGTCTCATCCACCAAGGGTGAACATGAGGGCCACAGAGGTCATAGGGAGCCATGGGAGCAGGTGGTGGGAGTAAGAGCAAGGAGGGGAGGGCCAAACTCCCTGCCTGGGACAAGTGCTCTGGTGTCCCTAGACTGGGAGGCACCTTTTTTCCCGGGCCTTTGCTATCTCCTGTCCTGGAGCAAGTGAGGAGGAACCTGAGCCAGCCTGTACACCTTCTTGCTGTCCTCCAGACGAGACATTCCACTGCTGGGAGACACAAGTATCCTGTGTCCCACACCTGGTCCCTCCTCCCTTAGCCTTTCTGACTTCAAGTCTCTTAGATAAAAAATGGAGATAAATGCCTGGTTTTCTGCCTTGGAGGGCTGTTGTGGGGTCAAAGGGATAGCCCAAAAGTAAGATGAGATACAACAAAACAACAGTTGCCAAGTCACTGGATTTGAGGGAATGAGGGCAATGGCCCCGAAAGACAGTGCAGGCAGGGAGCTCATGGAACCCCACATTACCTCCGAGAGACTCTCAGGGTCATGGTGTAGGGAGTGGCCAGAGAGAGCCCAGGGTACTCCCTAAGTAAATGGGATAGAGTGGGTCGGGGTGAAAGAGGTGGCCAGAAGTTATGGGACAGAGGACCAACCAGCACATGAGTGTGAGGCAGCTACCTGAGATCAGGACAAAACCCCACAAAAACCCAGTATTTGAAGCATATACAGGGCTACAAACAGTGCCTGTCCCACTAGCCATGCTGGAAAGCTGATATCATGAGGCACTGGGGTAGGCAGTCAGGAAGGATCTGGCCTCACTGATGAGACAGAGAGCTCTGGGCCACATGCCACTCCAGCACCCCTTCACAAATCCTAGGCCAAGACCTGAAAGGATCAAACTGTTTCCAGGTAACTTAACGGCATTCCCAAAGCTGAAGGATATTTACAGAAACACAGAACATCCAGCACCCAGCAAGGTAAAGCTCATGACATCTGGTACCTACCAGAGAAATCCATCCATGGACACTGACCCAGAGCTGACTTGAGGTTGGGATTTGCAGATGACATTAAGTCTTTGTAACTTTGTTCTATATGCCCAAAAAGTTAAGTAGAGATAAAAAAAGGTACCAAAAAGAGCCAAACCAACCTTCTAAAAGCAAGACAATTTATGAGATGAAAAGCATAGGGGATGTGATCCATGACAAATCAGACAACAGGATAAAAAGATTAATAAGCAATAGAAACCATCTGAAATGAAACAGAGTGAGGAAAAAGAAAGAAAAGTGCATAAAAACCAAAAAAAAAAAAAAAAAAAAAAAAAGGAAGAAAGAAATAAAAAATGAAAAGCACACTGGGAGATGCGGTGCACCTTAGTGTGTCCCCCACAGGAGCCAGGGTTCACCTCTGCAGCAGCTCCAATAACCTGCTTCCAGCTATGACCCCACGTCAGCCTCATCCAGCATGACTTAAGGCTGATGGAAACGATGGCAGAGGGAGGGGTCCCACTTCTGAGAGCATGTTGAAATGGGCTGTGACTCCTGACCTGCTCTCCCTTTGGTGCTCAGCACTCTGGTGAGCCAGCCTGGTGCTGTAGGTGCTGCCTGTGTGGCAAGGAGCTGACAGCAGCCTACAGCCAACAGCCACTGAGGAGCCAGGGCTGTCCATCCAACCACCTGAGAGGAGTGAAACGCTGCAGCCAAGCAAGAGCTTAAAGAATCCCTCAACAGCTGACTCGGACTCTGTGAAACATTAAAGGAAGCTCTTCAGACAGTAGGAACATGAAGATGGAAATGTGGGCCCAACAGAAAGAGTAAGAACATCTTCTCTCTTTCAGTGCATGTGGAAGTGGGATCTGCATGTACAAATACAGATACATAAAACATTTTAAAGTGTTACTTAAATCTTATTAAAAGATAACGATTTGAACAGAAATAATAAAGGTATTGTAGGGTTTATAATATATGGGTAAATAAGACGTGCAAGAGGAAGAAGACGAGGGCAGTAAGGAAAAAATTGGGTGCATGTGACCGCCAGCTTTCTGCACTGTACATAAGGCGGGGCTGAATTGTCCTAGGTTGACTGTCATCAATGGTTTACACTACAGATCCTGAAATAATCTGCAAAATATCAAGATAAAGAAATATAGTTAAGTCAAAAAAGGGGGTAAACAAATTTGTAACAAACAGCCAATCTAAGAAAGAAAGAGAAAGGGGAAAGGAGCATAGAATAGATAGAACAAACAAGATTACTATGTTTTGTGAGCTACAGGTCGTGTAGCCCTCCATTGAGTCCCACAGGTCTGTTGGCATGTTCTTCCACCAGCACATGCCCACTTCATGCCTCTGTGTCAAATTTTGGCAATTCTTGCAAAATTTCATTTTTTTCACTGTTATTATTATATCTGTTATGGTGATCTGTGATTAGTTATAGTGATCTTTGATGTTAGTATTGTACTTGTTTTGGGGTGCCACAAACCATGTCCATATCAGATGACAAATCAATGTCATGTGCTCTGACTGCTCCACTAGACAGTTGTTCCCGACCTTGCTCTCTCTCTCCTCAGGCCTATTTCCTGAGACACAACAATACTGAAATCAGGACAACTAACAACCCTAGTTGTTCAAGTAAAAGTTAAGAGTTCCAAATCTCTCGCTATAAACTAAAAGCTAGAAATAACAAACCTTAGTAAAGAAGACACGTTGAAAGCCAAGACAGGCTGAAAGCCAGACCTCCTGCACCATACAGGTAGCCAAGTTGTAAGCGCAAAGAAGTTCATGAAAGAAATTAAAAGCATTACTCTAGTGAATATACAAATGATAAGAAAGAGAAACTGCCTTATAGGGAGATAGGCAGAAAGTTTACTTGTTTATGTAGAAGATCAAATCAGCCGTAACATCCCCTTAAGCCAAAGCCTAATCCAGAGCAAGGCCCTAACTCTCTTCAGTTCTGTGAAGGCTGAGAGAGGGAAAGTTTGAAGCAAGTGGAGGTTGGTTCATGAGGTTTAAGGAAAGATGCCATCTCCATAGTGTAAAAGTGCAAAGAGAAGCATCAAGTGCTGATGTAGAAGCTGCAGTAGGGGGCAGCGCCTGTGGCTCAATGAGTAGGGAGCCAGCCCCATATACCAGAGGTGGTGGGTTCAAACTCAGCCCTGGCCAAAAAAAAAAAAGAAGCTGCAGTAGGTTATCCAGAAGATGTAGCTAAGATGACTGATGAAAGTGACTACACTAAACAACAGACTTTCAGTATAGACAGCCTTCTATTGAAAGAAGATGCAGCCTAGGACTTCTATAGCTAGAGAGGAGAAGCCAATGTCTGGCTTCAAAGCTTCAAAGGAGAGGCTGACTTTCTTGTTAGGGGCTAATGAAGCTCATGACTCTAGGTTGAAGCCAATGTTCATTTAACCATGCCAAAAGATCTTAGGGCTATTCCAAATTATGCTAAGTCTTCTCTGCTTGCTCTATCAAATGAAACAACAATGCTTGAATGATAATCTATCTGTTTACAATATGATTTACTGATATTTTAAGCCCACAGTTGAGAACTACTGTTCAGAAAAAGGTTCTTTCCAAAACATTACTGCTCACTGACAGTTTATCTGGTCCACCTCAGAGCTCTGATAGAAATGTACAAGGAGATGAAAGTTGTTTTTGTGCCTGTTAAGATAATATCCTTCTGGAAAGGATTCACCATTCCAGGTGCCATTAAGAATATTTGTGGTGCGGTGCCTATGGCTTAGCGAGTAGAGCACTGGCCCCATATACTGAGGGTGGCAGGTTCAAACCTGGTCCCGGCCAAACTGCAACAAAAAATAGCAGGGCATTGAGGTGGGCACTTGAGCTACTCGGGAGGCTGAGGCAAGAAAATTGCCTAAGCCCAGGAGTTGGAGGTTGCTGTGATCTGTGACACCACGGCACTCTACTGAGAGTGACAAAGTGAGACTCTGTCTCTTAAAAAAAAAAAAAAAAAGAATATTTATGATTCATGGGGGGAGGTCAAAAATAGCAATATTAACAGGAGTCTGGAAGAAGCAGAGTCCAACCCTCATGAATGACTTTGAGGGATTCAAGACTTTAGTTGAGGAAGGAACTGCAGATGTGGTGGAAACAGCAAGAGAACTAGAATCAGAAGTGGAGTCTGAAGATCGGGCTGAATTGCTGCAATCTCATGATGATTTTAAATGGATGAGGATTTGCTTCTTTTAGATGAGCAAAGAGTGGTTTTTTAAGATGAAATCTATTTCTGGTGAAGATGCTGTGCACATTGTTGAAATGACAACAAAGGATCTGGAATCTTACATAAACTTAGTTGATAAAGCAGTGGCAGGGTTTGAAAGAATTGATTCCAATTTCTAAAGAAGTTCTACTGTGGCGAAAATGCTACCAAACAGCATAGCATACTATACAGAAATCTTTCATAAAAGGAAAAGTCAATCAATGCAACAAACTTCATTATTGCCTTATGTTAAGAAATTGTCACAGTCACCCCAACCCTCAGCAACCACTGCCCTGACTGGGTAGCACTATCAGCATCAAGGCAGGACCTTCTATCAGCTGAAAGACTGTAACTCTCTGAAGGCTCAGATGATCTTAGCATTTTTAAGCAATAAAGTATTTTTAAATTACGGTACACAAATTGTTTTTTAGACACAATGCTATTGCATGTTTAACAGACTACAGTGTAAACATGACTTTGATATATAGGGGAAACCAAAATACTCATGTGACTCGCTTTATTGTGATATTTGTTTTGTAATAGTGGTCTCCAACCTAATCCTCAAGGTAAGCCTGTATCAGAGAAAGTGGATTTTAGAGCAAAGAATATTACTGGGAGAAAGGCTATTTCACAATGGTCAAAAAAATCAATTTATACATGAAACAAAACCTGATAAAAATGCAAGATGGAATAGACAAATCCATAATTACAGTCAGAGATCTCAATATTCCTCTGGCAATAATCCATAGAACAGGAAGAGAGAAAATTGGCAAGAATGTAGAAGATTTAACACTACTATCACAAAACTTGACCTAATTGGCCAGGTGCAGTGGCTCATGCCTATAATCCCATGGCTTTGAGAGGTCGAGGAGAAAGGATCGCTTTAGGCCAGCTAAGCAGGTCCAGACCAGCTTAGGGCACATAGTGAGACCCTGTCTTTAAGAAAAAACAAAACCCAAAACTTACTGAGCTGGGCATGAAATGACAACAAAGGATCTGGAATCTTACATAAACTTAGCTGATAAAGCAGTGGCAGGGTTTGAAAGGACTGATTCCAATTTCTAAAGAAGTTCTACTGTGGCGAAAATCTATGAAATCTGTAATCTTCCTGTAATAAGAAAACATTACAGGAGACTGAGGCAGGAGGATCAGTTGAGACCAGCGGTTCAAGGTTACACTGAACTATGATCATGTCACTACATTCCAGCCTGGGAGACAGAACAAGGCCCTGTCTCTTAACAATAACAACAAAATCTTGACCTAATAGACACTGACCTCACATTCCAACAGAATACATGTTCTTTTTAAGTATATACAGAAAACATTTCTATAACATTCTAAAGTGACCTTAAAACAAATTTTCAGTAAATTTAAAAGGATTCACATCATTCAGAGTATGTTCTATGACAACAATGGAATTAAATTAGACAAGAGAAAATAAATCACAAAGACATCTGAAAATATTTAAAATATTTGGAAACTAAATACCATAAATAACCTATGGTTCAAAGAACAAATCACAAGAGAAATTAATAATAGTAAGTAATTAGAAATGAACAAAGATAAAAACAAAATATCTGAACTTGGCTCGGCGCCTGTGGCTCAATGGGCTAAAGCGCCAGCCATGTGCACCTGAGCTGGCGGGTTCGAATCCAGCCCGGGCCCGCCAAACAACAATGACGGCTGCAACCAAAAAATGGCCAGGCATTGTGGCGGGTGCATGAAGTCCCAGCTACTTGGGAGGCAGAGGCAGGAGACTCGCTTGAGCCCAGGAATTGGAGGTTGCTGTGAGCTGTGATGCCATAGCACTCTATCCAGGGTAACAGCCTGAGGCTCTGTCTCAAAACAAACAAACAAACAAACAAACAAATACACAAACAAAAACCCCCAAAATATCTGAACTTGTGAGATGCCACTAAAGCAGAAATTAGGGGGAAATTTATAGCAGTAAATGTCCACATTAGAAAAGAAAAAAGGTCTCAAAACAATGACTTTGGCTTCCACCTTAAGAAACTATAATAAGAATGGCAAATTAGACCCACAGTAAAAGAATAGAAATCAGTGAAATAGAAATAGAGAAGCAGCAAAAAGAATAAAACCAAAAGCTGTTTCTTTTAGAAGATTAATAAAATTGATAAACCTGATAAAACAGACTGATTCAGAATAAAAGAGAAAAGACACAAATTACTAACCTCAGGATTGAGAGAGATGAAAGCACAATAAAAGGACAATAAAAAAACATTATGAACAACTTTATGCCAAAAAATTTGAAAATTAAGAAAAAATGGACAAATTCCTTTAAAGGCACAAATCACTAAATCTCACCACAGAAGAAAAGGAAAACCTGAAGAGCCCTATGTCTATGAAAGTAATTAAATTTGTAGTTAGAACCTTCTCATGAAGAAACTTAGAGGTTAGATGGCTTTAGTGGTGACTTCAATCAAAGACTTAAGGAAGAAAAAAATACCAATTCTATATAAACTCTTCAAGAAAACTTGAAGAGGAGGAATACCTTCTAACTCTATGAGAACCGCATTACTGTGATACCAAAATAAGAAGATGTTACAAGGAGACCCCCCCCACGAGACTACAGAACAATAATCCTCAGGAATATATACATAAAAATCCCAAACAAAATGGTTACCAGCTCACATCAGTAATATGTAAAATGGTTAATGCACTATGAACAAATGGGGTTTATCCCAAAAATGCATGGTTGGTTTATCACTAAATGAGAAAATCAAAGTAATTCAATATATTAATACAAAGTCAAAAGCAAAACAAAAGCTATGATCATCTCAGTAAAGGCAGAAGAATCATCTGAATAAACCCAACATCTATTCCTGAAAAAAACAATTCTCTGCAAATGAAGATTAGAAGAGAATTATCTCTCTCGTAAAGGGCATCTATGAACAACACCCAGGAAACACTGCACTTTATGGCTTAAAATTGATGCTTCTCCTACAGATCGGAAATAAGACCAAGATGTTCACTCTTAACATTTTTATTCAACATTATCTGGGAGGTTGCAGCTAGTGAAATAAAGCCAGACAAAGATACAAAAAACATCCAGTTTGAGTAAGTAGAAGTATAAACTGTTTTACTCACAGGAAGATCATTGCCTAATAAGTAGAAAATCTAATCAAATAGACTAAAATGCTATTAGAACTAATATAACTTCAGCAAAGTTTTAAAATAAAGAGACCAAATATAAGTTGGTTTCATAGAAGTACTGAGTACATCGGATACTTTCCCCTCCATTCTTGAGATACTTTACTGAGGAGAATATGTTCCAGGCCTCTTTATATTTACTCACACTTTCTTGTAAAAGATAGAACACAACTATAGCCCAGGATGGAGGACAGAAATGGAGTGGGAAGGGAGGGGAGAGGAGAGGTTTGATAGAGGGAGGGTAAAAGGCAGGACCACACCTATGGAGCATATTGCAAGGGTACAAGTCAAATCTGTCAAGTGTAGAACATAAATGTCTTAACACAATAATCAAGTAAATGAGGTGAAAGCTATG
>CAUYRH010017654.1:0-20352 GCA_963574655.1 Perodicticus potto
TCTTTATAAAGAGAACTATGAAACTCTAAGAAAAGAAATAGCTGAACATGTCAACAAATGGAAAAACATACCATGCTCATGGCTGGGAAGAATCAACATTGTTAAAATGTCCATACTACCCAAAGCAATATACAATTTTAACACAATTCCTATTAAAGCTCCATTGTTATATTTTAAAGACCTCGAAAAAATAATACTTCATTTTATATGGAATCAGAAAAAACCTCAAATACCCAAGACATTACTCAGAAATAAAAACAGAGCAGGAGGAATCACGCTACCAGACCTAAGACTGCACTACAAATCGATAGTGATCAAAACAGCATGGTACTGGCACAAAAATGGAGAGATAGATGTATGGGACAGAACAGAGAACCAAGAGATGAACCCAGCTATTTACCGCTATTTGATCTTTGACAAGCCAACTAAAAACATTCAGTGGGGAAAACATTTCCTATTTAACAAATGGTGCTGGGTGAACTGGCTGGCGACCTGTAGAAGACTGAAACTGGACCCACACCTTTCACCATTAACTAAGAGAGACTCTCACTGGACCAAAGATTTAAACTTAAGACATGAAACTATAAAAATATTAGAATAACGTGCAGGGAAAACTCTTGAAGGAATCGGCCTGGCTGAATTTTTTATGAGGAGGATTCCCCAGGCAATTGAAACAGTATCAAAAATACACTACTGGGACCTGATCACACCAAAAAGCTTCTGCACTGCTACGAACACAGTAAGTGTAGCAGGCAGACAGCCCTCAGAATGGGAGAAAATATTTGCAGGTTATGTCTCCAACAAAGGTTTAATAACCAGAATACACAGAAAACTCAAACGTATTACCAACAAAAGGACAAGTGATCCCATCTCAGGGTGGGAAAAGGACTTGAAGAGAAACTTCTCTAAAGAAGACAGGCGCACAGCCTACAAGCACATGAAAAAATGCTCATCATCCTTAATCATCAGAGAAATGAAAACCAAGACTACTTTGAGATATCATCTAACTCCAGTAAGATTAGCCAACATAACAAAATCCCAAAACCAGAGATGCTGGCGTGGATGTGGAGAAAAGGGAACATTTCTTCATTGCCAGCGGGAATGCAAACTAATACATTCCTTTTGGAAGGATGTTTGGAGAATACTTAGAGATCTAAAAGTAGATCTGCCATTCGATCCTATAATTCCTTTCTTAGGTATATATCCAGAAGACCAAATATCATACCATAATAAAGATATATGTACCAGAGTGTTTATTGCAGCCCAATTCATAATTACTAAGTCATGGAAGAAGCCCAAGTGCCCATCAACCCACGAATAGATTAATAAATTGTGGTACATGTTACTATGGAATATTATGCAGCCTTAAAGAAAGATGGATACTTTACCTCTTTCATGTTTACATGGATGGAGCTGGAACATATTCTTCTTAGCAAAGTATCTCAATAATGGAAGAAAAAGTATCCAATGTACTCAGCCCTAATATGAAGCTAATTTATAGCTTTCATGTAAAGGCTAAAACCCAATTATAGCATAAGAACACAGGGAAAAGGGCAAGGGAGGGGATGGGATGGAAGGGGGAGGATGGGATGGAAGGAGGGCAATTGGTGGGATTACACCTACAGTGCATCTTAGAAGGGTACTGGTGAAACTTACTAAATGTAGAATATCAATATCTTCATATAGTGTTTAAGAAAATGCCATGAAGGCTATGTTTAACAGTTCGATGAAAATATTGTATATGAAGTCAGCACATTGTGCCCCATGATTGCACTAATGTACACATCTATGATGTAATAAAATTATAAAAAAAAAAAAAAGATAAGGGTGCCCACTGTCACCACTCCTATTCAACACCTGAAGTCCTAGCCAGAGCAATCAAGCAAGAGAAACAAATTAAGCATATCCATATTGGAAAAAAGGAGATCAGACTATTGTTTTTTGCTGATGATATGATCTTATATCTAACAAAACCCTCAAAGATTCCTAATTCAGCAAAGTCTTAGGTTACAAAATACATTTATGCAAATCAGTAGCATTCTTATACACCAATGACTGTCAAGTCAAAAACTCAATACCATTGACAATAGCTACAAAGAAAATAAAATACCTAGAAATACACTTAAACAAGGAAGTTAAAGAGCTCCACAAAGAGCCCATTGAGGAAAGAAATCACAGATGATACAAACAAATGGAAAAAACATAACATGCTTATGAATTGGTAGAATCAATATTATTAAAATCAACATTGTTAAAATGTCCATAATACCCAAAATGATTTACATATGCAATGCAATCCCCATCAAATACTAACATCGTATTTCACAGATTTAAAAAAAATAATTCTATGCTGCATGTGGAACCAGAAAAAAGCCCAAAAAGCCAAAGCAATCTTAAGTGAAAGGAACAAATCTGGAGGTATCACATTACCAGACTTCAAACTATACTATACAAGGGTATAGTAACCAAAATAGTATGGTATTGGCACAAAATCAGAGAAATAGACCAATGGAATAGAATGGAAAACCATCTACATATAGCCAACTGATCTTTAACAAAGTAGACAAGATTATACACTGTGAAAAAGAAAACTTATTTAATAGATGGTGCTGGAAAAATTCGGTAGCCACATGCATAAGAATAAAACAGGATCCATATTTCTAGCCACTCACAAAAATTAACTTAAGATGGATAAAACACTTAAATGTAAGGCGTGACACCATAAGAATTCTGGAAGAAAATGTTGGAAAAACTCTTCTAAATATTGGCAAACAGTTTATGAAGAATATCCCAATGGCAATCATAGCAACAACAGAAATAAATAAGTGAAATAAATAAATGGGGCTTGATTACTTTAAAAAGCTTCTACACAGACAAACAATCAGCAGAGCAAAGATACAACCTACAAAATGGGAGAAAATATTTGCAAGCTACATATCCGATAAAGGCCTAATGATCAAAATCTATAAAGAATTCAAGTTAATCAACAAGAAAAAATCAAACAACTCCATAAAAAAGTGGGAAAAAGAGATGAACAGAAACTTTCAAAAAGACACCAGCATTCATATGTTTATTGCAGCACAATTCACAATTACAAAGATGTCGAATCAAACTACATACCCATCAATTCATGAGTAGATTAACAAAATGTGGCATACACGTGTATATATTCCATGGAATATTATTCAGTCATGAGGAAGGATGACTTAATGCCTTTTGCAACAATTTGGATGGAACTGGCGAGCATTATTCTAAGTGAAGTATCTGAAGAATGGAAAAACAAACACATGTACTCACTGTTAAATTGGAGCTAACTGATGAGCACACATGTGTACAGAGGGAAGTAAAACTTAATAGAAATCAAGCAACAGGGAAGAGGGAGCAGGAATGGGTGATGACATACCTAACAGGTACAGAGAACATGAACTGGATGATGGGCACACTCACCACACTGACTCAAGCTTTATAAAAGCAATTTATGTAACCCAAAACATTTCTACCCCTGTAATATTTTGAAATTTAAAAAGAATCAACATAAATAAGGAAACATATTCAACATCTTTAGTAGTCAGAAAAATATGAATTAAAACCCTATTGTTATGCCACCATGCAATTACCATGCCTAAAATTTTTTTTAAAGTTTTAAAAAGTCCTATTACCAATGATTTGCATGAATGTGGAGGAAGGGAAATGCTTATATTTGTACATGCCATCATGAATATAAATTTAGAAAACAGTTTGGTTTTATACACTAAAGTTGAACATACATAGAACCTATGATCCAACAGCCCTACTTCTAAAACTATATATCCAGTGGTATTGTGTTCATGGCAGCATTCTTCAAATAGCCAAATTAGAGAACAACCCAACGTCCATCAACAGAAGACTAAATAAACTGTCACATGTTCACTCAATGGAATCGTGCACACCAATTAAAGTTACCTATCTACAGTTACATGAAACTACATGGAGAACTTTCATGAACACAGTGAGGAGCAGAAGGGACCAGGCCCAAAAATTACTCACTGTGAAAATCAATTACATAAAGTTTGAAAGCAAGAAAAACTGTACTATATGGTATTAAAGTTGAGGAAGTCGTAGACAGAAACAGGTGAAAAACAGAAGGGCCCAGGAGGGCACCGTCTGGTGTGCTGGCGCTGGTCTCTCCCCTGACTCTGTGGTGGTGACACAGGTAACCAAGTACGGCGATTCACTGCACTGTAGAGAATATTTTTGTCCTCCTTTCTTAAATGTTTACTTCATATAAAAAGAAGTTAAAATGGTGTAATAATATCCTTAAACCAGAAATTTTATGTGTAGTAATTTTATTCGTTATATATAGATAAGGCATAAGTATATTAAAATTAGTTTCAGGCATTTGGGGGGAAAGGAAAAAATTGAAAACAATTGGAATTTTTATCAGTTGATAACAGGTTTACTACATTATAACACATCCAGGAATACTATAGAAACTTTAATAAGAATGAAGTGTCTCTATGTTTGCTAACATGGGACAATCCTCAACATATGTTAATATTTAAGCAAACAACAAAGCAAGAGATATAGGACAGTGTGCAAAGTATGCTATCATTTCATTTGTGTTTATCAGTGAGGTGGAAATAAATGCATATGCGTTTTATACATACCTATAACATTTCTGGGAGGATGGGTAAAAAATAAAATCCAGTAATAGTGGTTGTCTCTGAAGTCAGAAGATGGAACACCAGAGGTCATGAATAGAAAGGAAGCTTTTTACTGTTTGCATTGGCATCATATGAACCTTGTTATGTATATATTACCTTTTCTTTTTTATATATGTTTTAATAATCTATTAATTTATCCCTGGACACAACCACTCCCCACAGCAAGGAGATTACTTAGAGTGGGTCCCTTTAAATTCTGAGGGCCTGGAATCTGTAGTCTAAGGCGCCTTCTTCCCCATTTTATGGCTTAGGTGGGGGTCTGGTTTGGACAGAACTGTCTCTGCTGGAGAAGGAAGGAGGAAACCTAGGCATGCCCATAAACGTGGCCACAGTCCGGAAGGTTGATTGACAGGCTGGAAGTCAAAATTCGCTCAATAAAGGCACTTTTCCCTCAATAGAAGGCTGGGAACTGGTAGGGGATGTTATAGGAGGACTTATTTGCAGGTTGCAAAGTTCGCCTACACTGGGCCATCTGCAAGGTCGATGGGGGCTGCTGCATGTCTTACCCAAAAAGGCAGGTAGCGACTAGGCCCAGTGCCCCAGCCATGATGTTAGAGTGGTTTCCTCTCTCAACAGGGACGACAATAGAGGTGATCAGGTAGAGAACCCCCCAACGAGGGTTCAAATCACTCCAGGGCCAGTTGATGAATAGGTCTCAGTGTTTAGGTCACACACGTAGATGACAAAGAAGACAGCAGCCAATCAGGACAGGGAGGAGTGCCCCGGGGTGGAGGTACTGGAGCAGACGGAATCCCCAGGCATAATATAATCTCAGCAAACGGAGCTCCCTCTCCCTGGCGCGAGAAGTTGGTGCAGGCCGCCCAGCAGCCAGGGGCTGAGAGGCGCTCAGAGTCCGGGTGGCGTGGGCTGGGGCTGCGGCTGCAGGGGGCGCTCGCCTGAGGCCGGCTAGAGGATGCAGCACACCCAGCCGTCTCGCCCCCTGGCTTGTCCGGACGGGGGCTCCCGGGGCGAAGGCACCTTTACAAAATAATAACTTAAAAGAAGTTGAAATGATTTCGTGAGCACAATTCCCAATTGCCAAATTTTTTTGTTGCTTTTGGATATTTGTGCCTATCAAAATGCCTTTTCTTTGGGGAGCTGACGTGGCCTGGGGTGAAGGCTGGGAAACAAGTGCCCATGAGGGCTAACAAAGGCAGGTGAAAGCCAACAGGCAAGTAGAGACAGGTTCAGGGAGGAGGACAAGAGTGCAGATGGTCCCCAGGCTGCGCAGAGCCCGCAGCAGGGCTGATGGGACCAGTTCAGCAGCTGAGAAATGCATTGCAGGGAAATCAGAAAACTCAGAGCACAGGATGCCAAAGACCCCGAAGGGAGGCTGGCTGCCGGCAGGGAGCAAGCCGCTGAGATTCGCTACTTGCTCTCACAAACCTGACACTGCCATCAGAGTTCAAAGGGCCAAGGACAAGAAGACACTGCTCTCACCAGTTTATTTGTATTGAACTGAAGTGTGATCAGCCCTGTAAGGCAGTCTCTGTCTCCTCTGCAAAACCTAAAAGGGCTATGGATTCACCCAGTTTCTAAAGCATAAAAACATAACCTTTGGTCAGAGCTGCTTAACAGGTTTTCACATGGGAAGCCTGCAGTGGGCCTGAGTCACTATCTGATGGAAAAATGGGTATGTAAAAAGACACCAACCTCTGATTACCTTTGCTTTGTGCCTCTGATCTGATCACTAGACAGAGGTTTCATTTACATGGGTCACACTATTTTCTTTAAACATGTTTATCCTGTTAACAACCATCATGTCAACATTTTACCTTTAAAGTTTGTTCAGGGGCACAGCTTTAGAAAGATATGTTCCAGCGCATCAGATGCCATGCTAAGAACTCTACCACATTCATCTCAAGACCCTAAAGACTCCCACACAGCAGAAATTCGTGTTGGGGGAGCAAACTAAACAGTAGGACAGTGCCAAGGCCACCAATTTGAAGGACATCCATTTCCCAAATTAACTTCTAGCCAACAGAGTCTTTTTGCCATCTAACACATCTATAGCTTCTGTACAGTGATGCCAAGTTTATTCTCTGTGCAGTTTTTTGTAAATCACATCCAAAATATGATTTGGAAAAAAATGCACCTTCTTATGAGCCCACTGTGTACTTGAAAGACTCAGTGCACAAATCATTTGCACCTGTACCATTTCTATCCGGTTCTAAGCTAATTTTAAAAAGGCTCTGAAAGCCTGCCAACAGCACATGTGCACAGAAGATAAAATGTAATAGCAATTAATCCAATCATCTCTGATTTAAAGTTAATTTAACCCAGTGGATTATGCCTTGTTTTGTGTGCAACTGTGTTGATCCTGCTACATTTCAGAGAGCCCCCAAATCAATCAAGGCACAATCCCTAATTGCAGTCAAAATGGGGAATTCCACTCAGCAGGGCCCTTCTCTAGAGTATCTATTCCTCCCAAGGAAGAAAGGGAAGTCAAAGAAAGAGGCGTCTCTAATAGCAGGCTGCTAACACTGCAGCTGATGGTGTCAGGACCAGCTCTGAGCAGTGGCCTACTGTTTGCTGGCATATTCAATTGCATCAGGGCTTCTTGCCAGAACGAACAGGAAAGGGCTATCACAGAAAAGCCAGTGGAAGTGTAGCTACTGTTTAAACTGGAAACAAAAAACAACAAAAATTCTGGGGGCACAATGTTTTCCTTTCCTTTTATTTGCAATATGGATTGAATGATGATAGCGGTTAAAGACCTGAATTAGGACAGCTGTAATTGAGGGAGTACCATCCTTCCCCCCTGAGTCTGATTTAACTGGGTTAGATTGTCAGTCTGCATTCTTGGAACTGAAGGATAATTGTGAAAACATTTGTATTACCACATGCAAGCAATAGAGAAAGTTTCAGATTGCTAATTCTTCCCATTTAAATTTTATTGAGAATGAAAATCATAAAAGGTGTTACCTGGGCTCAGGACAGCCCCAGAAGTTCAATTGTAGTTCAGCCTTAGTTAAATATTAGTTAATAGATACTTCACGTACAGTGCCACCATGTTCTTTTTCATAATTTTTCTCTCCCCTCCTCCCTTCCTTTGCAGCTGAGAATAATTAACTGTTCTTTTGTGAGTGTCATTTGTTCTCAAGGAATTAAATGCCACCTTATTTCCCAGCGCAAGAATTCAACTGTCATAATTATAGCTTCATTTCAGAAGCAAAAAAAAAAATCATAATTTATTACAGATTGTTCAGCATGTGAGATAGGTTTAAATGTCATTGGAAGTAAATTGTGGCATGTCATGAAGGGGTTTTAGCCACCACAGTAATTGATTTATAATTTCACATTTAAAATGAACAACATTCGCCCATTGTTCTTGTATTATATAACTATGACAGCAATCCCTGGAGAATGAGGCATTCAACTTGGTCAATACACAATAATAATAATAACAATAACAATAATATGCCAATTTTTAAGATAAGCAGTAAATTAGCATAAGTACTAAGAACATGTGTTAAAAATGGGAGCTCAATCTCTATAATAGAAGATAAAAATATATTTCAGAGAGAATGAATTTGGATATTAGCATTGAACTCTATAAAATTAAATGACTCCTAGGGTATTTAGTGTAACTCATAAAATTAAGGACCATCAGAATTAAAGTTTAAACTATTCTCTACCCAGAGTTATAAGGAAAGGTACTATGATTAGAAAAGGTGGAGATGATTTTTACTACTTTTAATTTCAAGAAGACTAAGAATCAATTCCACTTTGAATGGTAATTTACTAGGTTTACAATGTGACCCTAGTATTCTGAGACCACACTGGGGTGATAGGTGGTATGGTGAAGAACTACATAAATACTTGCTTAGACCATTAACTGCCTGCAGATCCATTTTGTGCAAAATGAAGTGAGTTCTGTGATGGTTCTCATAACTCAAATTCATATTGATAGATATATGCCACCTGGATGTGGATACAGAAACAAACACAAGCTCACCACAAAAGCAGGGACAATTGGTGACAACCAAACCACGTGAGCCACAGTTTAGAGGCAAATTTGGAACCTTCCCACCCCACTTCCTCTCCCTCCCCCCAACCTATAGCCTGTTGAAATGCCTCATTTTTCCTTTCTGGTAAGTCAGTAAGATCATCTGGATACAGAAAAGCTTTTGAAAGACAAGGAGTGGCAGACTGAGCAATAACTCTCCAAGATGTCCTCGTCCTCATCCTTGGAACCTGTGACGTTATATTATATGGCAAAGAGATTTTTCAGATGTGAAAAATAAGGAGATTATCCTGCATTGTCTGGGATGGCCCAAATATAATTACAACTCTTATAAGAGGAAGGTAAAAGAGTTTCGATGACAGTAGAGAAGGCCGCATGACCCCTGAAGCATTGATTAGAGTGATGCCAGAAGCCGAGGAATGCTGGAAGCCTCTAAAAGTAAGAGAGGCTGAAACAAATTCCCTGTTGGAGTCTTCAGAAGAAGCCCGGGTCTGCTGGCATCTTAACTTTAACCCCATGAGACTCATTACAAATTTCTGGCACCAACAACTGTAAGAGAAAATAACTATTGTGTTGTTTTAAACCACTAATTTGTAATAATTTGTTATAGTGGTAACAGGAAACTAATACAGAGGCTATAGAGAAAGATCCTGATTCACTAAAAAGTCTGTCACACGATCAAGTTATCTTCACACTGAGAACCAACCAGGGCTCAGGTCCTACTCTGCTGTGCAGTTGAGCGTCCAGCCTTGTCAGGATCTGGCAGACCCCTGGTAAAGGGGCTTGGTACTTTTTGAAAAGAGATCCCAAGAGCTATCTCACTTGTTTTCCACGGTTCAATATCACAGTGAAAACATAGCTGTCTCAACCAGGAAGTGGGTCCCCATCTGCTGGTCATCTTGGGCTTTCCAGGTCCAGACCTGAACAATAAACATTTGTCATTTCAACGACTCAGTTTACGGTATTTTTGTTAAAGCACCTCACATGGACCAAGACAGGTGGGAAAGCATGCAACTCATAAGAGAATGGGAACAGCTCAGCATGGCTGGATGTGCTGGACGTGAGTTTCTATTTGGTGCTATGTCACCAAGCCTTAAGTATAATACAAGCTATGGGATTTGCTACGGAGAAAATAGCAATTTTCCAAACAATTTGCCAAACAATTTAGTCAGCAACACTTCCTGGGCAATTTTTCCCCCTACAGTATGAGAACAAACAAAACAAAACCTTCCTCTGATTGCAGACTAGTTCGGGAAATAGGACATGCATGTATTAATGAAGTAGAATTCTTGCAAACAATGAGTTAACATATTCAAATTAAAATCATGCATTAAATATTTTATTAGAAAAAAGTAATAAGGCTTTTAAATAATTAGTATCACACATAATTAGTTTCACACAGATCAACATAAAAGACAATTAAACAGAATGGTATGCCAAATGAGTCTTTGTTATTTCTGAAGTACATTAACCTCTGGCCTTTATTTCAAAAAACAAATAATATGCATTGGCAAGTGTCCAGGTTTTTGAGTCAGAGGACACAAATTCCCCTGCCCTCCAGGAGTTTACAATCCAGTAAACACTCCAGAGAGTGTGATGGACGATGTTACTGTTCACAATCCTACTGCCCCTCCCTCCCCCAGGAGCATAATACATCTCCACTCTTAAGTTGTTTTAGCTAATGGAATATAATCAGAAGCAAGTTTCTAGGCAGAAGCATTAAACCCGGATGTGTACTTTACCATGATTTCTCTTTTTCCTCTGCCATGAGCCCAGTAATATCCCAGATAGAAATGGGAGCTGCTTTCCTTCAGCCTGGGTCCTGTCACAGACCAGCGCCATTGCCAACTCATAATGGAAATGCAACAAGAGAAAGTAGCAAACCTTTTTTGTAAGCCATAAGGTGTGGTATTCAGGTTAGTTGTTAATACAGCATAATCTAACTTACGTGGACTGATGCTGCAAACTAATGTATGAACATGCACAACTACAATACAATGTCAAGTTTATGGAGAAATCCTCAGGATTCCAAACGAAGAGGAGACCATTAATGCCTAGATCACATCATCATCAGCCCAGCCATAAAAAGTTCTCCTTTCTTTCCAGTGTCTTTTTATTTTGTATTTGCTTTTGTTTGCTTTAAGATCCAGCACTGAGTAAATCAAAGACCTGACAGCTAACTCATCAGCTGCGCCCCATTCCCTCTCTTGTACTTGGTTCTCAGTCCCCACATACCCCAAATCTGTTGTCAAGAACCAGATGAAGTGCTGCCAGGCCAGTGAGCCACTTGTTCACTCAATACTCACTCATTGAGCATCTACTATATGCAGGTTACACAAGCACCAGAGAGTCAGAGATGGAAGAAAAGAGTCCGCCCTCAAGCCCCTCAGCATCTGGTGAAAGCGTAGACTAGAACCACACATCTCAGAGTGTGAAGGCCAGCACAGAGCACACAGCGCCTGAAGGAGAGAGGTCTACTGAAGCCTGGTGAAGGGGCAGCTGAGTTATCTACTGGGATGAATTAAAACCTGAACCCAACATTGATGGAAGGAAGAAAAGGAGTTAACCAGGCCGAGGGAAGGAAGGGAGCAGCACCTACATAAGTACAGACAGAGTAAGGGGCAAATTGGCTTTCCAGGAAATGCAAGAGTTTGGACAGAGGGAGTGAGATGGCATCAGAGAAGGGGAGAATCAAGAAAGGCCTTGTAAGCTATGCTACAAAGTTTGAATTCTACACTAAAGGCAATTGGTACCCCCCACCCAAATCTTTTAATCTGTGGAGTGGCATGATCTGATCAGATTTGCATTGTGGAATGGTTTCTCTGGCAGTGCCAGTAATGGGAGATCTGAGGTGAGCTGTCCACTCTTGGGTCATGGAAGTCTGTCAGAAAGCTCTTGCCATAATTCTAATGGTTCTCACCAGAATTTTGGAAGCTCTATTTGAGAAACAGAGTTTCTCAAAGACATACAGAAATGGAATTAGCTCATAGGTAGAGAGATGTAAAGTCAGTAAGGAAGCACCAGAAGTTTGCCTGATCCTTCTCTACCCCTTTGAGAAGATTTGAATCTTTTGGATTTATATAGCATCTTTTGTAATTAAGTTTTGAGCTCACATCTTGATTAATTAAAAAAAAATTAGTCTCCTACTCCTTTTCTCTTCCTAGGTCCGTCCCTCCACTCACACAGGCATGTATATATTCCTAATAAATGTGTTCATTTATTCATTCATTCATTCCACAAATATTTATTGCATACTCAGTATGTGGCAGGCATTGTGCTGGGTGTTAGGTATACGGAATGAACAAAACAGTGTCCTTGCCTTATGGAACTGACAGTCTAATGAGGAGACACATGATAAATACACAAATAAATCATTACAAAATACAAATCTGTATGAATACACAGCAACAGAATGTTAAACTCTACAATAGCAGCTCTGTGTGTGTACATATAGAAAGGTCCTGGAAGTCTATCATATGAGATAGAAATATGAATATATCTACATTTAATTCAGATAAGTGTCATTTTAGAGAAGAGGTATCGGTATATCCAAGTTAGTGCTGTTACCTCACAACACATAGCATTTAAAGTCAAAGTCAGGGTCTTCAAGTAGGAAACAGGTAGGGAGGAGAGGGTTGGAATGGGGAATTCTAGCCTACAGAAAAGTTTGTTTTCTGTCTATGGGCATAATGAGGCCCATACACTCTCTGAGGGATCTCTAAGAGATACTCACTGAAGCACTTCAGTGTTGATTCTGCCCCTCATGTAGGTCTTGCTTGAGGCCAAAATGAGACAAGACCCAGTTGGGTTGAAGCACTTAAGGCTGAGTTCTGAAGTTATATTGACTTGTACAATCACAGCTCATTTTCATGACACCTAACTAACATCCTTATTAATGCTTTATTTTTAAAAAGTCAGAAGTAAAAGAAAAATAAATTGGGTTCTGCATTGGTTAAAATTTCCCCTAGTTGGCAGCTCAAAGATGAAATCCCCAGATCACTTATTTAGTAGCCCACCCTACTGAGTTGCTCCTGTCACCTGAAGACAAGGAGCATCTATCAGACAGTTAAGCCCAGTTCCAACTGGAAACCCACTGGACTCAGGGTTCTTCTGCAGACTGTGGAATCAGCTTACAACTAGGCTCTAGCCACCTAGTCACAACCAACAGGAGGACAGAAATCACTGTCAGCCATTGGCCAACAAGGCTGAATTTAAATGATCGGCCAGTGCCTAAAGGGTCTCTATTTCATCATAGCTTTTTCGTGCCATCCACTAATCTGTTATAATTTCCCAATAACTAGATAAAAAGAAATTTGATTAAGTGCAAGATTTACAAGTTTCACCCTTATGTGAATTATAATTCAATACAAGCCCATTCTAGAGAATGGGCTAGAACATAAACCAAATTCTTTATCTGTTTATATATCCCTTTACACACACACACACACAATATTTGGCAACTTGTCACTCAGACCGATGGCAATTATTCCCTTGGAGCGTTTGGCAGATACAATGGGATGCACTTTAGCAATAATCAAAAATCATCTTCCTTTGTGGTTATTAATCAAAAATTTATTTCCCAGTGACTAATTCCAGGAAAAGGTTATCATCTACTTTGGTCTGTACTTATTTTACCACTAACAAGAGATTCTTTTCTCTCTTATCCTCAGCATTCAGAATTACCATCATTCCCAAGACCTCTTTGGGTTCCTTGACCAGAAGAGGCGTTTAGCTGTGTCATCCATGATGTATTGCACATTTAATTGCACTATGCAGCTATTCAAAAAGCATTCAGAAGTAATCATTTAGCATTAATATCCCAGGGCAATCCAAGGCCACAGTACATTAAAAACTAATTCACAGTGGTTCAAGAATGCATTTTTCATATATGGAGTAACATAATTCTTTTATGATAAAAGTGATAGTGGTTTTACAGAGTGATGAGATACAGGATATTCTGAATATCCATCATTGGACCTATTGTACAAATGGCAAAGTCAGACCTTTGTTCTTCTCGTAACTCAACACACCACTAATCTGTATTAAACACTACTGACCACGTTAACCTTTTATATGACTGACCATGCTTTAAGGAGCAACAGACCTCATTTGTAATCGTAGACAACATGAGCATTTAATACTGACTGTGATAATTTCACTCTCAAATTTTATTATCTGCTATTTTTTCTGGTCATTCTAACATCTAAAATAACATGTCTATAGGTACATGTAACTAAAGGCTTTTTGGTGAAAAATTACACCAACAGCTGTTTATGTATGTGTGTGTACCCTATTAACTTTCTTCGAGGAATGCTGTGGAAGATAAAATAATTACATCTTGCATCAAACATCTATCATATTGAAATAATAGTGTCCCAAGGCAATAGGCCCTCTATACAATGTAGAATGGGCAGGCTGCACTCTCCAGAATCTATCATCTCTCACAAACCATTAGCAATACCATGCCACAATTCGCTGCCATCCAGAAAATTGTTAGGAGCTATTTTGTCACTTCCCAGGCAATATTGTCAGATTCATTAATATGCAAAATTCTGTATTCAAAGAGACCAGATTAGATTGCCAATCCACTGTTTTCTTTCCTATTTTGACATATTTCACAGTCAAAAATCTATTTTGCCATTCAGTCCATCTGGATTGGATAGAGTTCAGTTTTGTCCTGTTCAAGGTCATTCAAGATGATTAATAGGTATTACCATATCCCTGTGTTCAGGACACTGTTTTAGGTGTTGGGTGTGAGAGCAGGTCGGGCATCCTTGGGATGAAGACAAGGTATGGAAACATAAAACACAAATAAAATATAAAGTTGACCAGTGAGTGGTAACAGAAAATTGGAACAGCTTTGACTCAGGATTGACCAATGAGTGCTGCAGATGTTCAAGGGCAGAGCTCAGAAGCAAAGACATTACTGGCCACCTCTGGCCTCTCCTCGGCCTCCAGAGTAGCTCAGAACACATCCTGGCACACAGGACACGTACTCACGGTGCCGTGTAAGCTGCCTTTCTCCACACCCCAGAGAAGCTCTGTTCCTGACACTGCAAAGGAACAGGGGGAGCCCTAAAGATTTAATGGTGAAGAGGAAGGCATGAGATCTGGGAAACTGTTCTCAGAGTGACAAAGAGATATATTATTTCAACTGTTAGACAGCTATATTTCGAAATAATTTGACACAAAAAGCTACCTTTAAGTCTGATTGTAATGTAAAAGTAGTAAGTTCTTTGTATTCACTTAATTGAAAGAGCTTAAAAGACCTATCACCTGTAAATACATAGCCCAACAGCACTAGAGTTCTTCAAATGCATAAAAAAAGTGCTTTGACATCTCCGCCTCCTGGTAAAGAGGACCAAAGCATTTCTCACTCACTCCCTTTCCTCCTCCTTTTCTCCCTTTTCTTTTCTTTTCTTCTCTTCCAATTCTTCATGACTGCAGGACTTTGAGGATTAGAAATATACCAAATTCTTAAAGGAAAAAGTTAGAAGAAATGGAATAAAATAAGACTGATTTTCTAGAAATCTCTCTAAGGAGGCACTGGTATATTAAATCTCCCACATTGCTTCCAAGTAGCCAGCCTTTCCATCACAGAGCCAGTTAGATAGAATGATAAATAAGGAATTGTGTAAATCTAAGATTGACATTGATTGGGGTCTGCATTTTAGCATTTCTCACTTAAAGAGTATGTTAAATGTGCACATCATGACCTTTCCCATCCTCTTGTCAGCCAGTAGTCTTGGACAAATCACATACACTGTCCTCTCTCTTAAACAGAACCACAAAATCAGGACTTGCTAACGAAAAGTAACTTTTCTATAATTTCCTCAGGAACATTTATTGTTATTCTCACCTTCATCAATAGCAGTACCACCTGCATCCCTGTGTCTGTATCCCCTGCAAATGATAAAGAGAAGTAAGAAAAGAGATCTGGATAAAAGTTGTCAATCCTGAGTTATAGTGTCTGTAACCATTGCATTTAAAGTCATTTAAATACTCCTGGTATTGGTTTTGTCATCTCTATGATAAAAAGGATAGACAAGTTCTTCTGTTTCCCTTTGACACTTAATTTTCTATAATTTTTTATTGTAAGTTAAAACATTATCTGAGAACAAAATCTAGGCACTCAGATAGAGATGATCATAGAGAAATTGATCCAGAATAAGAGAACATTCTTAGTCTTACTTTATAGATGAAGAAATTAAAGTACTGAATGGTTAAATTACTTCCCCAAGGTCAATAGGTTCATGAGGTAGGGTCAGTAATCAAACCCTAACATGGTTAGAGGCTGCGGGGTCAAATCTGGATTTTAATCTTGGGTCTACTGCTTGCTCTGTGACCTTGGAAAAGTTGCTTAAACTCTCTGAACATCGGTTTTCTCATTACTACAAATGGTAACAGTGTAACACCTGCATGGCAGAGCTGTCATAACTTAACACATGTGAAAATACCTGATTAGTGCTTGACACACAGTAAAAGCTCAGAAAGTGTTCATTTCTTTCTTAGCTATACCACACATCCATGTGTACCAAAGGAAAGGTAAGGATTTGGTCTAACACTAGTAGATGTTAGTGACCTTCACTAGCCACAGTTTCTAGTTAGAGTGATTTTAATCTCTGTGTCCTACTGCCCTCTTCTGGATATCAAATATCAGATCTGATTGTGAACTCAGCTTATTGGTCCTACCTAATTGAGCAGACTCTGGACGTGATGCCTATTTCATGGAAGCAATGGAAGCAATTATTCGATGCAACAAGTGGACATTTACAACAGAGCAGAGAGCTAGAAATGATAGTGATTACTAACCTCCATGTGTGGTTAAGCTATGATGAACTGTTCCTTTCACCTGCACTCCAGGTAGTCTGATCAAGAATTCCAAGCTAATCATAAGTACTGACCAATCATGTAGATCCACAGACAGGAGTAAACCCCCAAAACCATTTCACAGTGGACTTGGAAAGGAATCCTAACCTATTTGAGGTTAGTCACACCTCTCAGACTATCTGTTAAGCCATTTAGTTTTAGCTCATATCTTTCTCCAAGCTTTTAAAACATTAATTGTATTTTCCACAAAAATATAATCCACCGTGTTTCTAATTTCATTGATACCTTTTGTAACAAACTAATGCTTTGTAGCAAGTCGATGTTCAAAAAGCCAAATTCATCTTTTTAAGCGTTCAGATGTTTAGAAGTGTTTTTAGGTAAACATGATGAACTGTATCAAATAAGTCACAAAATATTTAAGATCCAAGTAGCAGACATATTAAATGATAAATTACGGACATTTTAATTAATAGAAAGAAATAATTATTTCAACAAATAGTTAAATTCAATTGTTTACCTAAAAATTAATTGAAAATAAATAATCCGTTGTGTTACCTGATGATTCAGCAAAGGTACAAAGATATGAGTGATCCACATTTCATTTTTGAAAAACATAAGGAGACAACTACTAAATAATATCTTAGACTTTTCAAATCTTGAGGTGAATTTTTAAATTGGTTATGCTCAATATCATTACAGTTTTAGGAAAAAGTGAATAACCCTTCACTTAGAATAGACAGATCTGTTTGTGGGCAGATGGATGAGTGGGTGGTTCAACAGAAGGAATACCCTTAGAATTTAAAAACTTCAGCACATTTTTCCATTGTTTCCAGGATCCATACATTCCTAAAACAGATTATTTTTTCCCTAGTGCTTCAAACATTTCGTTTATGATCCATATCATTAGAATGGAAATTTAGATTCCTTTAAAAGCAAGACGTACATAAGAAAAAAAATTTGCGAAGTCAAATTGCATTTGAAATGCACTCGAGAGCGATTATAAACATTCTGAAAACAAATTCCCCTATGAAGTGAAGAATGATTTTATGCGTGTAATAACAACCTTATTTATATTTATAAATCTCTATTGTCACACATTGAATTTGTTGAAGCAGAACTTGCAAAGCACTATTATTATTATTTGTCAGAAAATGGGAAGAACTGCCCTTATGAAGACTTGAGGTTTATAAATGAGAAATAATATTTCCATCATCACCCAGGAAGGAGTAATGAAGAAAGGGCCACTTCCGGACTGCAAGATACTAGATATCTGCTATGTTCCCTTCAGGGACACAGGCACACCTTCAAGTGCACACACACACAAAATTTATATATCCCTGCATTATTCAGCAAACACCAACATTCCACAATCAAGAGTACAATCCAAAACCATCTTTTTAACAAATCCCAAACCCGAGCTGACAGAATGAATGACTCATTTCTCTGCTCCTGTGCCTGCTTATTCATTCTTTTATTATTGCATTTTATTATGATGTCATAATTATTATTTCCATATATGTCACTTACTACGTATCTAATCTATGAACTCAATAAAAGTGTGATCTCTTTGTCATATTCTTGCTTTTATCCCCAGCACCTAACCAGATGCCTAAAACGTAGTAGATACTTGAGTAAATGTTATTACAAATGTGGAGAATTTGTTTGAAATTCCCCAGTTTTTCTGTGTGTTGGACACTAAATTTCTTGGTCAGCAGACCTCTATAACACTTCTCTGCAGCCACCTCCTAGTTAATTCAGTTGGGTTGGTAAGCTTCCAGTCACAGATAACATTCAACAATAGGTTGATCAACAACTTAGTGAAAATTGAAACATCAAATGGACATGTGGATAAATAAACTTCAAAGTTCCTTCAAAAATGACCTCCTGTGATTCTAATGTGGGAGGGGTCTTTTCTCACCTCCTCATTTTCCTTCTTACTTTGTGAGACCTACTGAGGCAATGATACTTTCTTCCTGAATAGCTGAGATATTTTGTAAATACTGAACTAGGAAAGCTAAACTGGACCAGCAAGATTGATCCTGGAAAGGTAAATCACCCAGGGAATTTGCTTAAACTATCTCCACTCTCCAGGCACCTCCCAAATTCTAAGGCCGCTTATTACTTAGTACTGATTTTGACTCAGATGCTCTTTCACATCTCCCTGCTGGAGCATATTCTCTCTCACCTCCGCTGGCATTTCCTCACACACTGACAGTCCTACTAGTTTTACAAACATCTGACGAAAGCACTACCATGTCTGAAGCACAGGGCCAGACGCTTTACATCCATTATACTCCTAGGAGCTTAACTGTGATTCTCACATTGAAAGACCAAGAAACTGAAACTGAATAACTTGCCCAATTCCTACATTTAGAAAGTAGTGGAGCCCACATCCTTTCTGCTCCAGGGTACATGTGCTTAACCACTAATCTAGGGCTTCCCAACATTTACTGTACATACAAATCATCCAGAGATCAGTGTTAAAAGCAGATTCTGATTCAGTTGATCTGGGAAGGGGTCTGAGATCTTTCATTTCTGACAATCTCCCAGAACCAGACATCCACTAGTTGTCTGATTATTCCGAGTAGCAAGGCCCTGTGCCATCCACCCTATGTAAATTCTTCTTTGCCTTCAGGCTTTCAATAATGAGCTCTTCTTGGCTTCACCCCAGATTTAGAGATAACCAAGAGGATAATATGAGAGCATGGAGGGGGCAGTTAACTGTTCCTGGCACAGGCACTCTGAGCCATGCAGTTACCTACCCACACGGCTGCCCAGCACCATGTATGACCACACGGCCAGCACCCAGGCACATTAACAGAGCAGGCAAGCATCATCCATCTACTGAGGGATGGAAAGAAAGTCTTGCACTCCTATCCCCTCTGACCAAAACACAAAAGAATTTAAATTTAACTGTCAATAGCAAATAAATAAATAATGTATTGAGCTTTTGAACAATATATTATCCATAAACAGCTACTTTTTAAAGCAAGATACTAAAACATGGGGGTGTTAAAAACTAAACAAGAACACTGACACCAAAGGAAGATCAGGACAAGCAAATTTAATGACTTAATGCTGCACAATGTAAAACCATTCCAGTTGAATAACTTTTAATTCATTATAATGCATATATGCCAATTATGCCTGATTTATTAGGAGTAGTTACACAGCACTAGATCTTGATATATAACACTGGTTGCCATGACATCAAGCCTTTACAAGGACATCTTTAGGATCATGTAAGTGTCAAGGTGATAAGTTTGACACTGTAGGGATTTAATGATAGATGATGATACTGTTGCATTGTCTTGCCAAAGAAAACATGTCAGACCCAACGTAAAAGCATAAAGGGTTTGCATGCATGCAGCCTCTTATTGTCTTACAAATAGTTTTTAAAAAGCCAGAAGGAACTTGTGTCACTTAAACACAAGATCGTGTGTATGTGATTGTGTGTGTGTATGTATAGTCTATATACACATGTACATGTATATTTACTGTCATACCTCACAACAGCAGGATTAAGTTGTGAGCAATGCATTGTCAGGCGATTTCATCGCTGAGTGAATGTCATAGAGTGTACTTACACAAATCTAGATGGTACGACTTATTTCACACAACACAGCCTAGTGCTCCTCGGCACAGAACATGTTGCTGTTACAGGCGATTGTAACAAAATAGTGGCATATCTAAACATAGAAAAGTAAAATATGGTATAAAGAAGTTTTTTCTAAATGCTATGAGGGCTATCTCTCACAGTACGATCAAAATGTTTCTGATTGTATATGAAGCACATTCTGCCCTATGATTGCACCAATGTACACAATTATGATTTAATAAAATTATTTTTAA